>PVJS01053603.1:0-13235 GCA_004027185.1 Glis glis | reverse complement strand
CCAGGGGCATTCTACCTCCAAGCTATACCCCCAGCCCTATTTTTTATTCTTTATTTTGAAACAGGGTCTCACTAAGTGCAGATGGCCTCAGTAAGTAGCTGAGGCTGGCCATGAACCTGAGATCCTCCTATCTCAGCCTCCCAAGTACTGGGATTACAAGCCTGTGCCACCATGCCCGGTTTATTGTTTATTTTGAAACACGGTCTCACTAAGTTGTAGGGGCCTCATGTTACTAAGGCTGGCTTCAAACCTGGATCCTCCTGTCTCAGCCTCTCAAGTACTGGCATTACAAGCGTGCACCACCACGCCTGGCTGGAATACAAGTTTTGAAGCTCAGATCTGATTGGATCCCACCCTGACACTTTATGTGCAAACTTTGGATAAGTAACTTAACCTCTGTAAGCTTCAGTCTCCTGAAAATGCAAATATCACTACCTACTCACTGTGGAGATGACAGAACATACAATGTTAGCATAAACATTATGGTCATCACTACTACTGTTTATTTATTTACTGTGGTGAAACCAGGGACATTCTAGTTCTGGACTACACCCCCAGCCCTATTTTACTTGTTTTTTGGAGACAAGGTCTTGCTAAGTTGCAGAGGGCCTCACTGAGTTGCTGAGCCTGTCCTCAAACCTGCAATCTTCCTGTCTCAGCCTCCTAAGTACTGGGATTACGAGCATGCACCACCCTGCCCAGCTATAGCCTGTTTATTATCAATGACAATCACTATAACAATAAGATAATTCAGGCCTCTCTTAGGAGATCCATGCCCCAAAATCATCACCTCCGATATAGATATGGCTCCTTATTGAAGTCTCCAGAGCACAGATAGACAAAAAGGAACAGCGGGGCGTGGTGGCGCACGCTTGTAATCCCAGTACTTTGGGAGGTGGAGACCGGAGGATCCGGGTTCGCGGCCAGCCTCAGCTCTTTCTTTATCTCTCTCTCTCTCTCTCTCTCTCTCTCTCCACCCTGTCTCTCTCTCTCTCTCTCTCTCTACCTAGTGAGTCCCTCCACAACTTCATGAGACCCGGTTTCAAAATAAAGTACAAAAAAATAGGGCCGGGGGTGTAGCAGGGAGGTAGAACGCCCCTGGGTTCAATCCCCCTACTGCAAAAAACAAACAAACAAACAAACAAACAAAAAAAGGAACAGGCTCAAGTCTGAGTCAGAAAAGAAAATGCAAACAAAGTCAAGACAGAAAAGAACAGATTACAGATCAATCTTAATCCCTGGGCAGAGGAACCAGCAGCTCTGGGTCCACCCCACACTTCCATCCCCATCCCTAACCCTCCTTACTTGAGCACCTCTTCTCGACACTGCTTTTGGGGTGCGAAGCAGGCGATGGCCCAGACTTTGATCTCAATCCCATTGTAGAACTGTTTCCCCCGCATGTCCCAGACACCCTGGTTGGGCGTGGCAATGGCCCGGTTCTAGGGATAAGCAAGAGGGGGCGTCCAGGTGAGCCTCAGTAGAGCCAGATGGATAGGGAGCAAAAGCTCCTGGCTATACAACCCAACCACCCTATATGCCCCAGAGATGTTGTCTGGCCCTGACCCTGCTCACCCGGCCGCCGTACTGCAAGATGGGCGCCGGCAGCACTCGCCCCGTCACTTCCGTCATGTCATCCTTCACTTTGATTCCAAATTCCTGGATGTAGGGATCTAGGTTGTAGCTGGCATTCTTCATCTGCAGGGCAAAAGAGGGGAATCTCAGGAGAGCAGCAGGTTGGCAATACTGCTCGCCCTCTGGGCCCCAAGAAGAAAGCCCTGAAGAGAAGGTGAGGTTGCAAGAAATAGCCCTAAAAGGGGGGAGAGGGCAGTAAACGATGAAGGAAGTAGGAGTAGATAACACATGAAAGTTATAATGGAGGAGAAAGAGGAAGCAAAGTAGCTAAAAGGTCAAGAAACAAAAACAGCCATGTAGAGTCTCAGCCAACAAATCTAGACTTGGATTGTCCTAAAGTTAGAAGGGTCTTGCTGGGGCATTAAAGCATCTATGCTATCAAAGGCCCCAGTGACTGAGTAAATGAACATGCATTTCTCTGCAGCCCCACTGACCAGGCGACTGATCTCCTCCTGTCTGTCTGGGGCCGACCTAGCTGTAGCCTTTATCATAGTTGAAGTCTGGTTGTCGGTCAGCTTCTTAATGCAGCGCTGTCCAGCCACAATGTTACAGACCTGAAAAATGAGAAGGACAGGTAGGTCTGGCTTGAGTACAATCCACCCTATAAAAGACCATGGCTGTCAGCCATGGGGAAAGGGACTACAGAATCCCTTATATATACACATATTCTCCTCTAGAGTTTTACTTGATTGATACGTATGTTAGGAAACATTCCTGTGCAAAACAAAAGGCCATCCCACTTTATGATTAGGAGCCTAGGATCTAGAGCCAGATCTTGGATCATGTGTTAAATGAGGAGAACAGTATCAATCTCATAGGGTTGTATGGAGATTAAATAAAGCACTTAAAGGACTAAGCACAGTTCTGGGACACAGTAAACAATAAACTGTAGCTTCGATTATTTACCCAAGGACCAAGTACAGTGCTCTTCTGAATACCACAAAACTCAAGAGAAACAAATTAAGATTCCTTCAACAGATCTCCATTGGTGGCAGGAAGTCATATGCTCCATCCTACAACACACCAGGAAGACCAGGGATGACTTTAAATTCTTAAGCTCCCAGACTAAAGAAATCACTGTCTCTGTTAGCAGACAGCACCTCTCTTGTTATGAGGAACAGCCACATCCTGCCACATGGTTCATCTGTTCTGGGCCCAACAGAAAACAATGGAGACCCAAAAAGAATGTCTAGTGATATATGACTGCCACTTCCCAGTATACTATATTCAGGATGCAGTTGAACAGGAAGGCCTGAGAAGAATAGCTAGCCAGCAGGTTTCAGAAGACTTGTGCTCAAAGTTCAGCTTTGCATTTCTAAGTGATGTTACCTTGGGCAGGTGTCTTAACCACTCTGAGACTCAGCTTCTTTAATCTCAGACATGGGAAAACACTAGCTGTGTCATGACACTGTGGTGAAGACTTAGATGGGATGATATGTGTAACTTGCTCTTCTTGTAAGGTCAACATTCTGTACATACTGGTTCACATATTAATTTCCAGAGTCCATGCTAAACAATAGGAGGGAAAACCAGGCCAAGGTCACCTGCTTTTAAATTCCACATTTCAAAGAATACAATTCACATAATGAACAACCAGAATTGCTGAAATTTGTGAGGTTATTCTCTTAAAGGCAGTCCTCTTTATAGATAGTTGTAGTTACAGAACTAACACTAGCAAACAACTAAAGCAGGAATGTGGTAAAATTCAAACTCTTATATGTTGCTGGTGGGAATTTAAAATGGTATAGCCACTATGGAAAATACTACGGTGATTCCTCAAAAAATTTAACATAGGATTGCCATATGAACCAGCAATTCTACTTCTGGGTGTATGCTCAAAAGAAATGAAAGCTGGGACTTGAACAGGTATTTGTATGCCTTTGTTCACAGAAGTATTATTCACAATAGCCAAAACTAGAAGCAACTCAAGTGTCCATCGATACATGAACAGATAAATAAAAATGTGGTATACACATAGAAAGGAATACTACTCAGCCTCGAAAAGAAAGGGAATTCTAACATGATACAACACGGATGAACCTTGAAGACATTATATTAAGTGAAATAAGCCAGTCAAAAAAAAATAAGCTAGACAAATATTGTATGATTCCACTTATGTTAGGTACCTAGAGTAGTCAAATTCATAGAGAAAGAAAGTAAAATGGTGGTTGCTAGTGCTAAAGGAATGGGGAAAAGGAGAGTTATTTAATGGGTACAGCTTCAGTGTGGGATGATGAAAAATTTCTGGTGATGGACAGTAGTGACAGTTGTATAACAAGGTGAATGTACTTAATGCTACAGGACTATACTTACTGGTTAAAATGGTAAATTTTATGTTATATATATTTGACTATAATTTGAAATAGAAAAAACTAAAGCGGAATGAATTACGATTTGAACATTTGGATTGGAGGCACTAGCTATTTCTAGTTTCTAGCTGTGGAGATTTAAATAATCCATATTTTTTCTTCTACTTAAAACCTTCCAATGAATTCCTATTATAATTAGAATAAAATCCCACCTGAGCAGAAATTAGAATCCTCATTCACAGGATAGTAAAATGGCATAGTCATTTTGGAAACAGTCTAGCAGCTCCTCAAGATGTTAAACATAGAGTTATAAATTATTTCACTCTCATGTATATACCCATGAGAAATGAAAACATGTGTTCACACAAAAATGTGTACATGAATGTTCATAGAAGCATGAATCAAAAAATGGAAACAATCCAAATGTCCATCACCTGATAAATGGAGAAACAAGATGGGACAAACCTATGCAATGTAATAACACAGATGGACCTTGAAAATAACATGGACAACCCTTGACACAATTACACTGAGGAAAGAAGCCAATCACAAAGACCATAAATTGTGTGATTCTATTTTTATGATATGTCCAAAATTGGCAAATTCACAAAGACAGAAAATATATTAGTGGTTACAGTGGCTATTGTGAAAAGAAGAAATGGTGAGTGTCTGCTAATGAGTATGGGCTTTCTTCTGGGAGTGATGAAAATGTTCTGGAGTTAGTGGTGATGGTTGTGTAACTCTGTGGATACACTAAAAACCACTGAATTGTACATTTTTTTTTTTTTGCAGTACTGGGGATTGAACCCAGGGGAATTCTACCTCCGAGCTACACCCCCAGCCCTATATTTTATTCTTTATTTTGAAACAGGGTCTCGCTAAGTTGCGGAGGTCTCACTAAGTAGCTGAGGCTGGCCGCGCACCCAGATCCTCTGGTCTCAGCCTCTCAAGTACTGGGATTACAAGTGTGCACCTGGCTGAATTGTACATTTTAAGAAAATGAATTTTATAGCTGGGCGTGGTGGGGCACGCTTGTAATCCCAGTACTTGGGAGGCTGAGACCCAAGGACTGGGTTCGTGGCCAGCCTCAGCTACTTAGTGAGGCCTCCACAACTTAGTGAGACCCTCTTTCAAAATAAAGAATAAGCCAGGCATGGTGGCACATTTTTGTAATCCCAGTACTTGGGAGGCTGAATGAAGGATCCGGGTTCACGGCCAGCTCAGCTACTTAAGTGAGACCCTGTTTCAAAAAAAATAAAGAAGAAAAAATAGGGCTGGGGGTGTAGCTCGGAGGTAGAATGCCCCTGGGTTCAATCCCTCGTTCCGCAAAAAAAAAAAATCCTATTTGGACACAATATCCTGTATGATCTAACTCTGCACCTCTCTCCAGCATGATCTCTTATTACTCTTCCCTTCATATAATACATTCCATTCACTGGGTCCTTCTATCTATCCATCAGCAAGAACCAAACTCCATCCTACTGTAGATTTAGCATTTCCTACTCCTCCACCTGGAAACAACTCCCAGTACTTGGGAGGCTGAGACAGGAAGGTCACAGGTTCAAGGCCAGACTCAGCTACATAGTGAGGCCTTCCACAACTTAGTGAGACCCTGTTTCAAAATAAAGAATAAAAAATAGAGCTGGGAGTATAGCTCAGAGGTAGAATGCCCCTGGGTTCAATCCCCAGTTCCGCCAAAAACAAAACAAAACAAAAAAACAGATTCTGACTCAGTAGTTATTGACAGAGAGCCTACTGTGTGTGTGTGTATGTGTGTGTGTGTGTGTGTGTGTGTGTGTGTGTTACTAGGGATTGAACCCAGAGGCATTCTACCTCTGAGCTAGACCCCCAGCCCTATTTTATTTTTATTTTTTGAAACAGTGTCTTGCTAGGTTGATGAGCGCTCAGTACTTGCTGAGGCTAGTCTTAAACCTGCAATTCTCTTGTCTTAGGCTCCCAAGTACTGGGATTACAAGCATATGCCACTATGCCCAGCTGAGAGCCTACATTTTAAGCCCCCAGGTGATGCCTATCCTGTTGGTATACCAGCCATATTGTGTGTGGGGGGAGAAGGGGTACTAGGGATTGAACCCAGGATTGTCTTATCTTCAAGCTACACCTCCAGATTATTTTATTTTTTGTTTTGAAACAGGGTCTCACTAGGCTGCTGAGAATGTCACTAAGTTGCTAAGGCTGTCCTTGAACCTGTAATACTCCTGTCTCAGACCCCCACGTACTGGGATTATAGGTGTGAACCACCACACCTGGCTCTAACCATACTTTTTGAGTAACACTGGACTAGACAATGAAACAATCAGTTTTTCAGAAGCCATTTTGCCTAGTGTTTACCAAACCAAATACAGTCCAGGGATTCTGCATTTGTATACCAAGGCTTAAACATCACTAGGCAGGGCATGGTGGCGCACGCTTGTAATCCCAGTACTTGGGAGGCTGAGACTGGAGGATCTGGGTTCGCGGCTATTTAGTGAGGCCCTCCGCAACTTAGTGAGACCCTGTTTCAAAATAATACCCTGACATATATCAAAATGTATAATTACAATTTACAATGCACCAATAAATGAACATAAAAAGTTAAAAAAAAATAGGGCTGAGGGTGTAGCCTGGAGGTAGAATGCCCCTGGGTTCAATCCCCAGTACCGCCAAAAAAATAAAATCATTACTATTCTTTCTTTAATTGTAGGATTTCAATGGTCTACTAAAGAATAAAAGTATGACAAATCTTGGGACTAAGACTTTTTTTAAAAGGAACACATTAACTTTTGGGGAAACAAAATTTACATTACAGGTAATATTGATCTCCATTTTTCCTTAGAATAAGGTATACTTGTATCTCCAGGTCAAATAGGATCCCTAGATTCAGAGAGCAGGAAAAGAGAAATTAAGAGAACATGAAAGCCGGGCATAGTGGCACATGCCTGTAATCCCAGTACTTGGGAGGCCGAGAAGAGGATCACAGGTTCGAGAATAGCCTCATCAACATAGCGAGACTCTCAGTAACCTAGTGAGAATCTGTTTCAAAACAAAAAATAAAAATAAAGGGCTGGGGGTGTAGCTCAGAGGTAAAATGCCCCTGGGTTCAATCCCCAGTACCCCCAAATATAAAAAAGAGAACATGAGCCAGGCGTGGTGGCACACGCTTGTAATCCCAGTAGCTGGGAAGCAGAGACCGGAGGATCTGGGTTCGCGGCCAGCCTCAGCTACTTAGTGAGGCCCTCCGCAACTTTGTGAGACCCGGTTTCAAAATAAAGTATAAAAAATAGGGCTGGGGGTGTAGCTCAGAGGTAAAACGCCCCTGGGTTCAATCCCCAGTACCAAAAAAAAAAAAAAAAAAAGAGAACATGAAGATGATTATCTGAAATCTCTGTCCTGAATAAACTATTGATTGATTGATTGATTGGTACTGAGGATTGAACCCAAAGACATTCTACCTCCAAGCTACACCCCCAGTCCTTTTTCCCTTTTTTATTTATTTATTTATTTATTTATTTTTGCGGTACGGGGGATTGAACCCAGGGGCGTTTTACCTCTGAGCTATACCCCGGCTCTATTTTTTATACTTTATTGTGAAACCGGGTCTCACAAAGTTGCGGAGGGCCTCACTAAGTAGAGAGAGAGACAGAGAGAGAGAGAGACAGGGAGAGAGAGAGAGAGAGCTGAGGCTGGCCACGGACCCTGATCCTCCGGTTTCCGCCTCCCAAGTACTGGGATTACAAGCGTGCGCCACCACGCCCGGCTCCTTTTTTTATTTTTGAAACAGGGTCTCACTAGGTTGCTGAGAGTCTCACTGCATTGCTGAGGCTGCCCTCAAACCATTGATCCTCCTGTCTCAGCCTCCCAAGTACTGGGATTACAGGTGTGCACCACCATGCCTGGCTAATTATTTATTAAACTGTAATACAGCTTGCCCTTCTGCCTAGCAGCACTGAAAGAACATGAGAATAGGACTGAGGATAAGAAAAGAATTTAGCAGGTAAGAATAAGGCCTATATTTTTATAGAACTACCTCATGTCTTCTCAGAATATCAACTTTCACAACTTCAAAATGAGCATGAGACACTACAAATGGTTCAACAGATCATTTATGTACCAGATCAATGTTCTGATACGATGCCTGTTGCCCAGCCCAATTGTTACTTGGCAGCCTCACCTCTAGGGGTAGATAGGTATGCTTTTGCTCCTGGCCAACTTGCAGGCAGGGCAGGTGGGGATACTTGAGCTGAAGGTTGTATTTCTGCTTGAAATATTGTGCCACTGTGCACTCCACAGTCTGTCCACTCTCCAGCTGCAAGGGAAACCTGTTTGAAGGAAGGGAAGGAGGTGTCATAACCAGCACTCAACCCCACCTCTCTAGACCCATAACTGTGGAAAGCCTCAGACTGCTTTTTTTTTTTTTTTTCGGTACCGGGGATTGAACCCAGGGGCGTTCTACCTCCGCGCTACACCCCCGGCCCTGTTTTTTATACTTTATTTTGAAACCGGGTCTCACGAAGTTGCGGAGGGCCTCACTAAGTAGAGAGAGAGAGAAAGAGAGAGAGAGACAGGGAGAGGGAGAGAGAGAGAGAGAGAGAGCTGAGGCTGGCCGCGAACCCGGATCCTCCGGTCTCCGCCTCCCAAAGTACTGGGATTACAAGCGTGCGCCACCATGCCTGGCCCTCAATCCCCATTTCTGCAAAAATAAATAAATAAATAAAATAGGGCTGGGGATGTTGCTCAGAGATGGAAAGCCCTTGGGTTCAATCCCCAGTATCAAAAAGAATAAATTGAGAAATTCTAATCATTACAGAACTATAACAGGAATTAGTGGAACACACCTGCATACAGTAAAGGCCCAAGGAGGAAAGGAGAAGATCAAGAAGGTAAAAATCGTAGAGACAATCAATGGATCCAGGAAGGTTGGGGGAGGGATGCCAAATTCCCACAGCTTATCTTCAAAAACAGGGCCAGTCCAAAGCTCATTCTCAGGGCCACTGGGAGAAGGGGTAGGGGGAGTGTGTCTGAAATCTCAGCCTCTTCCACCAGTAGAGTATGGCTCAGCAACCCTGCCAACTTACGTCTGATGGCTAGCAGGGCGGCGGGTAACATTACACACGCGGTATTTCCTCTTCATCTGTCCACAGTGGGTCACTTCCACCTTCAGACCTGAGACACACACGCATTACTTGTCAGGGTTGGAGTGGTTTGCTCATGGGCCCAGGCTTGGCCTCTCCCGAGGGGATTTCCTCTTTCCCTCCCCTCCTGGCTGGGTCCTCACCCTTGATCTCCTTGGTAAAGCGAACACGCTGGGAGTCCGTGAGGGGCTTGGGCTGCTCATCTATGTTCCTGATGTCCAGCACCTCACACATGAACTCAATCACCGGCTGCGCCTTGTAGAAGGCAGTGGCTGAGACTGTGGGGACAGGGTAGGGAGAGCTCAGCTCAGGCTCTGTCTTCTAAAACAAATGCAGACATTGCTATATACACCCTCTTCCTTATAGGGTACTGGGGTGGGGGACAAAGGGGTACCAGGGCTATAGGAATTAGACCAGGAGTGTGGTTGCAGAGCTGGGAGGGATAAGGATGGGAGTGCGGTTACTGGACTCAGGGTGCCCCTGGCTCCACAGCTCTCCCCACTCACCATCAATGTTGAGCATCATCTTCCACATGGCAGGGCGCACAGACTGGTGAAAGCCGAACCAGACCTCGCGCCCACCCCCCAGCGGGTGGTAGTAGCCCTCAGGCGGTGAGAAGAAGGAGCGGCCCACAGGGGTGTACCTGGCAGGGACAGGCAGAGAACTGGTCCCTCGGGCACAGGCCCCCACCCTGTGAGGCATCCTGGGCACGGAGGAGCCCTGGCCTGGAAGGCAGGACACCAGGGCTTTAATGCCAGCTCTGATCCTTTACTCACTGTATGACTGACCTTGTTCAAATCTCTACCTTTTCTCTGCCCTCCAGAGACAGATGGGATGAAGCCCAAAGATATCTAAGGAGAGGGCCAGGGCTTTTAAACCATCTAAATGTATATACACATTTGCCTAGCACATGGCAGGGCTTCAGAAAAAAAAAATTTTTTTCAATGGCACACTGTGGGACCTTAATATGTGATCACTTCCCTCCCTCCCCCCACAGCAGTTCTGCCAACATTAGTATCCCAGATACTAACTACACCCAGTACCTCATAGATGCCAGGTGCCTCATGGCCACATCCAGGGCTTGCACAGACTCCAGGGGAACAGGGATCTGGCCACTGACCAGGGCTTCATGCAGCATGCGCCAGCTCACAATGGCTAGCCACTTGATGGAGACCTTAAAAATTCGATCCTTCCCTTCCCCAGGGATTGTCACCTCAAAATCGACCTTCAGGAGAATGAGAAAAAGGAAAGAAGGATTGCCATCATTGTCCCACAAACCTACATTCCCTGCCCTACCCCAACTGCCCTCATTCCATGGACTTGACAAGAATCTGCTCCTTAAATCAATAGGGGCTCACTCCTGACTTAGCAGGAAATCCTTTAGGTCTATTTTAAGTCTAATCTCAATCTGTTTAAGGAACAAACACACAGTAGGCTAATCATGAGCACCTACCCATCCCTCAACCTAAAACACACTTTCTCAGCACAAAAGACAAAAAGGATGTCTGAAATGCCAGATTTCAGATCAGATGGGCTTACATGAACTCTGTTCCTCTACAGACCCCTGACGCAGGCCTGGTCCAACTCCCAACCTTACCCGTTCGTTGCCAATGGGCAGGGCTGTGACAGTGTAGATGTTCTTCTTTCCATCATACACAGGCTTGCGATCACCAAAGATCTGAGGCTTGAAATGCTGGACCATGTACTCCACCACTTCCCTGTGGAGGATAGGAGTGGCCTGTGGAAGCTGAGAGACTACCACTTCAAGCTTTTGGAAGTAACAATGTCCCATCTACTGTATTCAATCCTAGCATCTACGCGATGGTGGTACTCCTCAAACTTCAGCGTGCCTATGATTCACCTACGGGCTTTATTAAAATGCGGCTTCTGATTCAGCGGGTCTAGAGTGCAGTCTGAGATTCTGCATTTCTAACGTAGCTCCCAGCTGATGCTGGTAGTTCTCAGATCACCACGGCTCTAAGGGACTGAAAGAGTGCTGTGACTGCCTTCTGAGAAGAGGGGGAGTCTGAGGAAGAAGGGCTTGATCCCAGAGTCTATCCAGAATCCAAGCAGCTCCAATCTCCAATCCCCAGTCCGATAAGCAAAAACAGTAGAAAGGAAAAAGATCTGAATTGGAATAATAACCTATAGAAGAACCTCATCTCTCATTTCTCTGAAACCCTCAGTCCCACCACCGTTTTCTCTTCACTATCATTTTTTCCTTGATTTTACTTTTTTCCTCTGCTGCTTAAATCCCAGTAGATTATTCTTTCAAAATCCCAGCCCATCCAATCATCTGACCTCTCCACTTTCTAAATGAAAGCTTGGGTACTACTACATAAAACACACTCAAAACAGTACACTGGGAGTAGATGCAAGCACATTCTTTCAATCCCAATTAGGCTCAGTGCTGCCCAACAATCTTCTTCATATCCCTGATTACTTCCAACTTTCACAGACTATGTCAAACCTTCTCCACTATCCTCTAACTCCATAACCCATTCCTGCCTTCCATCAGAAAGCAGCTGTAAGCCAGGCATAAGATGGTGCATGCCTGTAATCACAGTACTTGGGAAGCTGAGACAGGAGGATTGCAGGTTTAAGGCCAGCCTCAGCAATTTAATGGGACCCTGTTTCAAAATAAAGGATAGCCAAGCATGGTAGTGCGCACCTGTAATCCCAGTACTTAGGAGGCTGACATGAGGATCACAGGTTTGCAGCCAGCCTTAGCACTTAGTGAAGCTCAAAACAACTTAGTGAAACCCTGTTTCCAAATAAAAAAATTAAAAAATAGGCCTGGGGGTGTAGTTCAGAGATAGACTGCCCCTGGGTTCAATCCCTAGCACCAATAAATAAATAAATAAATATTTAAAAAGGGGTAGGGTATAGCTCAGAAGTAGGAACGTCCCTGGGTTCAATCTCTGGTTAAAAAAAAAAGGCAAGCCGGGCGTGGTGGCGCACGCTTGTAATCCCAGTACTTTGGGAGGCAGAGACCGGAGGATCCGGGTTCGCGGCCAGCCTCAACGCGCATGCGCGCGCACACACGCTCAATCGATTGATCGATCGATCTATCTCTCTCTTTTCTCTCTCCTCTCTCCTCTCTCTCTCTCTCTCTGTCACTCTCTCTCTGTCACTCTCTCTCTCTCTCTCTCTACCTAGCGAGGCCCTCTGCAACTTTGTGAGACCCGGTTTCAAAAATAAAGCATAAAAAAAATAGGGCCGGGGACGTAGCTAGGAGGTAGAACGACCCTGCGTTCAATCCCCGGTACCGCAAAAAAAAAAAAAAGGCAGCTCTAGTATCTGAAAATAGAAAGCAAGGCCATCCTTGAGTTCCCAGACATACACAAAACCATATTTATGTATGCATACATCTTTTCCTCTCCCGTTTTGCCCCTTCTATTTTTAAACATATGAAAACATGTTCAACTTCATTCATTATAAAAGTACAATTTAAGACAGAAGCCAGGCGTGGTGGCACAAGCTTGTAATCCCAGTTCTTGGGAGGCTGAGACAGGAGGATCGCAGGTTTGCAGCCAGCCTCAGCTACTTAGTGAGGCCCTCTGCAACTTAGTGAGACCCTGTTTAAAAATAAAAAATAATAATAAAAAAATAAGGCTGGGGTGTTGCTCGGAGGTAGAATGCCCCTGGGTTCAATCCCCAGTTCCCCCCAAAATAACATAAAATTAGACAGAGATATATTTATCTACCTATCAGAATGGGAAAAAAATCTGATATACTGGATTAGTACAGGTATGGAGAACAGGCACTCTGAGGCCTTTCTGGATGGAGTATAAATTGGTACAATTTACTGTTGTTTTTTTTTTTTTTTTTTTTGCAGTGCTGGGGCTTGAATCCAGGGGCATTCTACCTCCGAACTACACCCCCAGCCCTATTTTTTATTCTTTATTTGGAAACAGGGTCTAAGTTGCAGAGGGCCTCACTAAGTAGCTGAGGCTGTCTTCTGACCTGTGATCCTCCTGTCTCAGCCTCCCAAGAACTGGGATTACAAGTGTGGGCCACCATGCCTGGCTACAATTTACTTTTTTGTGTGTGTGTGTGTGTGATACCGGGGATTGAACCCAGGGGCGTTCTACCTCCGCACTACACCTCCGGCCCTATTTTTTATACTTTATTTTGAAACCGGGTCTCACGAAGTTGCGGAGGG
>PVJS01053602.1:0-13237 GCA_004027185.1 Glis glis | reverse complement strand
GAAAGAAGAGATACAAATGGCCAATAGGTACATGAAAAAATGTTCGATATCATTAGCAATCAGGGAGATGCAAATCAAAACTACTCTAAGATTTCATCTGACCCCAATTAGAATGGCAAGCATTAAGAAGTCAAACAACAACAAATGTTGGCGAGGATGTGGGGAAATTGGGACTCTTCTACACTGTTGGTGGGATTGCAAACTGGTTCAACCACTGTGGAGATCAGTGTGGAGATTCCTCAGAAAACTGGGAATGGATCCACCATATGATCTGGCTATTCCACTACTGGGTATCATACCAAAGGGATTGAAACTAGGAAACAACAGTAATATATGCATACCCATGTTCATAGCAGCACAATTCACAGTGGCCAAATTATGGAAACAACCTAGATGTCCATCAACAGATGAATGGACTACAAAATTATGGGAAATACACACAATAGAATTCTACTCATCAATAAAGAAGAACAAAATAACAGCATTTGCAAGAAAATGGAAAGATCTGGAGAGCATTATGTTAAGCGAGATTAGCCAATCACAAAAAATGAAGGGTCATATGTTTTCATTAATATGCGCAACTTAGGGAGAAGTGGGGACACAAAAGGGACTCCAATGACAATGGAGAACCCTCAGTGGTGCAAGGGTAGGGGTACAAGGGAAGGGTAAGGGTAAGAAAGTAGTGAATCCATGGAATTACTGTCATAAACAATGTGTATATATGAGATTATACCAACATCATTCTCAGTGCTACATGTGGGGGGAGGAGGGGGGGAGGTGGAGGGGAGGGACACCAAGAGCTGTGTGCATATATGTTAACACCAAACTGATACTCATTGTAATGTGGGACTACAATGCACCAATAAAAACATAAAAAAGAAAAAAAAAAGAAAGGGTCTTATTACATTAAATGCAGTGTTCTGAGCACTACATTCTGTTTCTATAATTCTAAAAATGGCCTTCTTATTGTACTTCATGTGTTACACCCTGTGCTAAATAGTATTTGGACATTATTCCATTTATTCCCCATAATGCGATGAGAAAGTTTCATAACCCACATTCTATGGTAGGGAAACCAGAGAGCAGATAGGTAAAGTCAGAGTCAGAATGAACCCATGCCTGAAAGAGAAGAAAGCATCTGCCATGATGACTACAGTGCACCAGGTCAGAGCTGCCTCCTGGGAACCCGGAGCGCAGCAGCAGCCAGGGGAGGTCTGGTTCTGGACTTGGACTTGGGGCAAAGTGTTCTCCTGAGGCAATGAGAAGTTGAAAGTTGAGTTTGAGCTCCAGTGTTTTGAGAGAAACAAGAATTTTATGATCTATAAATCATGTCTAAAGGACAAGTCAAAAGAGCAAAACACAGGCTCAAATGGAAAAAAGGAAATATGCAGAATAATAGTGACAATGTATAAATTGAATAACTTTTAGTGGAGGAATCACAGTCACAAATTCTTCATGTAAATGATCTGAAATTCTCATGAAAATCCTGTAAGTCAGCTTTATTATCAGAGTCTCATCAATGAAGAAACTGAGGTTCAGAGAGGTTAGTGGACTTGTTCCAGGGAACAAACCCAGGTAGGGGAAAGGTTTGAGATCCTACAGGGACTGTACAACTCTGTATTCAGTGATGTTCTCTCTGCTGCTTCAAAACCAGGAGTGAGAGGCTGCTAGGAACTGAGGTGGAGGTGGGCAAGGGGCAGGCAGGGCGGGCACAATGCTTCCTGGTTGATTGCTAGGGTGCAAAACAAAAGCATCCCAATTTCTCATTTTGGACCCAAAGTAGTATCGCTGAAGCAGACTGAGTTAAACATTCAGGGTATTGCTCACAGATAGACTCATATGAGTCCACAATAAATATATTTAAAGAACTCACATTTTGGTTATGAAACTCTACTAAAATGCAAAATTGATATCTTGCCTTGTCTCTAAGATGACTAACACAGCATACCTCAAGCAGAAATACAAACAAGAATACATAAAAACAAAACTACTGCATTATGCGATAAACTAAAACAAGCAGAATAGGAGCCCCTGTCTATCCCCAGTCCCCACACCAGTGGAGATTTTAGTCCTTTCCTTAAAGTTGCCAATTTCCTATGAAAACAATGTGAATCATGATTCTGCAGTACTGATACCTACAGAGAGGTGCAGACCCACCCTTGCAAATGTGATAATCATTTGAGAAAACAACTGGTTTTCAAGAGCTTAAATACAACTTTGGTAGCCTTATATTTGGGTATTTCCCTTTACACAGATGATTCAAACTGTATTCAAGGACCCAGTTCTTCAGTATATTTCTCTAATAAATTACTTTTATATAAATAATGCAATCTTATTCTTAATGATTTTGTTTTTTATTTTTCTTTTGACATTAGCCTAGTGACACATTTGAAGAGGGAGCATTAGTGTATAAACAAATAAAGAAAATTATAGGGCCGGGCATGGTGGTGCACGCCTGCAATCCCAGTACTTGGGAAGCTGAGACAGAAGGATCACAGGTTCAAAACCAGCCTCAGCAACTTAGTGAGACCATTTCCAAATAAAAAATAAAATAGGGCTGATGTATAGCTTGGATGTAGAATGCCCCTAGGTTCAATCCCCAGCAGAAATAAATAAATAAATAAATAAATAATTAAATTAAAAATTTGTATACACTTCATATATGTTCTAAATTCATTAAAAAGAGTATTTCAATTTAACTCTGAATTGTGAGATAAAATATTTATTCCTTTTCATATATTTAGACAGCTACAAATAGTTGTCAAATTCAGTAATTTTATCATTTCTTTATTCAATAAACAGAGTATGTATTGTGTGCCAGGTTCTACTTTGAGCACTGTAAGTAAAAGAATAAACAAAACAGATACAGGCCCTGCTGTATGGGGTTCACAATCTAATAAACTATTAATGTACTATAAATTACATGTAGTATTAAGGATCATTAATTTATATAATGCAAACATTAGAAAGTAATTTGGATTTTAGATTTCATTCAGGAATTATCTTACTATTTTCATGTATTTTGGAAAAAAATCAATCGTTGATTAATATTTATTAATGACAACTTGAATGGTAAACTCCAAAGCAGAGTCTATGTTAAACAACAAAACGGAAAAACTCATAGCATTGTTTGAATGTGGCGGTTATTGAGATGGCTGACATGTTTTATTCTGAGAGAAAATGGAAACATGGAACAGTCAAGCAGTGAACACCATAAACAAATTAGTTAGCAGAATTTCATTAAAAAGGTTTAGATATTATGGTATCTTTATTTAAAGAGAGCTACGGACATTATGGTTGTTATAAAATCTTAATTCAGTTTTAGAAGTATGTGGAAACAACTTGTTCACTGAATGCATTTGCCTTAATATGTTGTGCAGAAATCATTGCAAAACTTGTTTCTATTTGGAGGAATAAGAAAGAAAACTAAAGAGGCAATAATTGCCGCTTCCATCATTTTGAGCTTCCTGGTCTTGCTTTCTGATGTGAATGTAGTTTGAAAATCGCAACAGCTTTCGGAGGAGCTAACATCCTTTGAAAAAGAAAAGCTGAATGATTATTACTGACTTTACTAAATGTTACTAATGCAGAAATGAAGCTTATTCCACCACTCTTTCCAATGTGCTCACAAGGTATCCACTGAGCATCGATGTGCCCCTGTAAAGATCATCTTTGCCCATTAGCAGACTAGAACCTGCAGTTCACATCATTACTTTTGAAGTTAGGGGACTTGGGGGGCACTCTGCAAGGTCATTAAAACACTTGTTCTGTACACATATTGTCTTAACGGCTTTGTCATTGGTTTCTGATTCTTCTCTTTTCCTATTCCTATAGAGAATCAGATGAGGGCGGGCCCGCTATTCTGAAGGGTGCTCAGTGAGGTCAGTCAAGTTCTGAGGATGCCAGTAGAGTCCGGGGGTGTTTGAGGTATCCTGCAGGGTTTGTGAGGAGGGTGCTGGAGCTTATAGATTGTTGTGGATCTCATCCTGGATGGTTTACTGAGCTCTTTGGGATGCCTGAGGTGAAAATTACAGCAATTTTAAGAGTCTGACACACTTTCCAGCTGATAGCACTAAAAACATGACTTGTAGTCTCCTCTCCTTTCCTTGTTTGCTCCTCTGAATGAAGATGGCAGAATTGCTCTGTATGAACTATTACCCATTATGTGAATTTTTATGAATTAAGCTAATTTATCTTTTAAAAATTCATTTCTTTTTTCCCTCTCTGGGAGCAACTTATAGAATGGAGCAGGCCTACTATATTTGTCAAAGTTATTAGAGCCTCAGGTTTTTAATTACTGATTTTAACCCCCCAGCCCTTTTAGTAAAATGTAGAATGCATATTGAAGGGAAAAATACACGAGAAAAAGAAATAAAAGATTATACAGTATATAAATAGGATTATTGGTGATGCATTCTCATTTAAGGCAACATTTAATTCAATGGTTGTTGCTTTGGACTCTGTATCCCTCTCATTTGGTATGGGGGGGAGTGTTTCTGATGTTATCAACCAGCAAAATAAATTGCAACCTCAGATGACACTTTTTTGTAACAAAATTAAAATAATGAAGAATACAAATTTACATGCATAAGTAATTGAATGTTTTATATAAAAGCAAAAACTATATCCTATACTAAAAGTTTTTAAGTATGTTTCCCTTAGGAATGAAATTATTCTCCCAAAGTGATCCTTTACCTGACCTTACTCATTTTTATAACTTCACATAACATAATCACATAACATGGGATTTGTTGGAATTTGTCATTCATGATTTGAAATTGTTCTTTCATCTTGTAAAATGATAAATTTACTATTTTATAGATAAGGAAGTAAATTAGATTGCTCTTCCCTAGAATTTTAGAAACAATAGAAAAACCAAAATAAGCATGCAACACCTATTATAAAATGAGGCAAATTTGAGAGTGCATTAAATTATTCCTATGAGTTTGGGCCAATGCTCAAAATGTTAGGCCTCTGGTTGAGTGTGAATCACATTTGTAGTTGTAACATCAGAATCTTGTGCATTTTGAATGACTCCACAAGTCCAGGACCTTTCCCTTTCCTTTCTTCTGGTTTTTTTTTTTCCCTTTCCTTTTTTAGTCTGCAACAGTATAATCAAATGAATAGGCCAGGCATGGTGGCACACGCTTGTAATCCCAGTACTTTGGGAGGCGGAGACCGGAGGATCTGGGTTCGCGGCCAGCCTCAGCTCTCTCTCTCTCTCTCTCTGTCTCTCTCTCTCTCTCTCTCTCTCTACTTAGCGAGGTCCTCCGCAACTTCATGAGACCTGGTTTCAAAATAAAGTATAAAAAATAGGGCCGGGGATGTAGCGCGGAGGCAAAACGCCCCTGTGTTCAATCCCCGGTACCGCAAAAAAAAAAAAAGATGAACAGCAAATATTTTATGGATGAAGTTGAGCATATAGCAAAGGTCATATGATTTTTAAATTAACTAGTAAAAGAAAAATACTTGATATAAGATATCATTAGTTAATATAAAGATATGTTATTACATCCTCATTAATTACAAGGAAGTTGACTAAACTTAATTCACCTGTGAAAAATGATGTAGCTCTGTTCTAATTCTCAACATTTCATATTTCTTATATGCATGGATATATCAAATAAGTTTAATGAATGAATATCCTTCCTTATAGTAAATAAGCATCCTTACTCCTTCCTACTATGACTGTGTTTTTTATTTCTTAGCCCTAATTTTGCTTTTCACTCCCCCGCAAATTCTGCTACCTGTCGTGTATTCCTTTCTACACCTCTTTTCTGTATTTCTTTCTTTTTTTTTTTTTTGCGGTACTGGGGATTGAACCCAGGGCGTTCTACCTCCGTGCTACACCCCCGGCCCTATTTTTTATACTTTATTTTGAAACCAGGTCTCACGAAGTTGTGGAGGGCCTAAGTAGAGAGAGAGACAAAGAGAGAGAGAGAGGAGAGAGCTGAGGCTGGCCGCGAACCCGGATCCTCCGGTCTCCACCTCCCAAAGAACTGGGATTACAAGCGTGCGCCACCATGCCCGGCTCTTTTCTGTATTTCTTAATACTACTAGAAATCATAAGTAGCTCTCAGCAATCATATCACAAATCTTAGAATGCAATATAAAACCTAATTGTTCCCACATTCTCAAATAAGAATGACCAGTAAAAATATTTATGATTAAAACCACCACTTATGAGTATACATTTAGCTCTTGATATGGTTGAAAACCTTAATTCATAAAATATCAGTATAAAGAACAAGATGCAACTTCACAATTATTTACATAGAAGTTACCACTTAAAATGAGCACCGACACCTGTGACATTTGGGCTGTCTAGACAAAGGTTGTTTACCCAAACTAAATCCATTAAAGGTATGTCTCACACTGTTAGCTAAATCCTACTAAAAATATTCTTATTGAGTCCAGCTTGCCTTGGTGCCTGACTCCATGGCATAAATTAAGGTTCAGAAAAAGTCTTATCTTAACTCTTTCGGACCATTAGAGCTGTGTTCAAGAAGAGCAACTCAAGCGATCATTAATTTAATCCAGAATACAAACACAGGCATGTTAAGATTTATCATTGAAAGCTGTCTTCTATATTTAAGACATAAAATTCAAAAGTCGAGAATATAGCCACAAAAAATGTGTCTTTACTAGAGCAAAACAGGATTGTGTTCATGGAAGATTATGAGTGTGTCAGAGAACAGGAGAAAGTATGTGTTTGGGCAGAAATTGTGCCTATAGGAATATTTTATAGATGAAACAATGATCACACTAAAAATAAGTACTCTACCTACAAGAAGTAATATAGGACTTGAAGTCTGCTCTAAGAGGTTATTGTATCTAATAAACCCTTAGGTTTACTTCCTTTATGGCATTCAAAAATTGCAGTTTAATTTGTGATTTTTCATTTCCATGTCTCTCTACTTTTTTGTCTCACATTCTACAGACCTGTTTCCTGGCTTCTATTTCATAGATAGATATTGCACCTTATATCTTATATCTTTTTTTTTCTTTCTGAAAACACAGAATAAAACAGATGGAGTCTGCAACTCTTGAAGAAAGGCTGCTGAATTATCAATGAATTTAGGACTGGATCCAGAGGCATTACCACTTAAATTCTCTTTACCTCTCAAAAATGTGATAAATTTAGAAAAAAAAATTGTGTTTGAGAATCCTTATAGCCTAATGGTCCCTCATTGTTGTTTAGACTTTTCTTGCCATTCAACTCAATGGATTTATTCAAAATATGTTAAAGCTGCATTTCTTCCCCCATACTCTGAACTTCTGGGGTTATTTCTTCAAACCAGTACACGAGGCAGCATACCCTGTTCCTCATCTATCCAGACGAAACCAAAAATAACAAGTTCTTGAAAAATATTTGGGTAGCATGATTGTAATCATTATTGGTTTGGTTTTTGTTAACCTTTATTTTTTGTTTGAGGAAGATTAAGTCAATCCACCTGGAGTTTAATACTGTATGTTACTATAGTAACTTTATAGTCTGTTTGGCGGTGACAAAGGGGCTTCATCTCGTCCATTTCATGCTCCTGTGTCGACCTACTCCCTCCCAGTGTTTGATTATATCTGTCTTTAAGGGTATCTGCGGGAGCCACAGCTGCTGCGCTTTTGTAACAGAAAGCAGCTTTCACTGTGTGAAATGCTGGGCTCTCAGAGGTCTTACAGGCTGATGGCATTATTGAATTTCAAAGCAAAGACAAACAACATTAAATTGTTTAAAGCTAATATTCCTGTTTTTCTGTATACTATTTTTCTAGAAATAGTACAAAATCTATTTTTTCTAGAAAAAAGCATATAATTGTTATTTAATAGAATTATGAATGAGAGGAGAGGGACTATCATAATGAAATATAACTTGAAAAACAAACAGGAAATATATTCAGGTCAGAAAATACATCAGTTTGGTATACAATCTGTTGAAGGAGAGATTTCTTTAATCAAATAACTTGAGTGTTTTATTTCTATTTTTATAGATATCTAAATGTTGACCTAGTAACTTCCTAACATATGTGTGCTGACTAGTCTTATTCACTTTATCCAAACTCTGCTGGTTTTGATTGTATTCTTAAACCAAGCGCTAGTCTGGATCGCTTGTGAAGAAATATGTTGGATTCAGTTATTCCCAAAGACAAAACATAATATTTGTAAGGGTCAAATTGAGTACAGTTTTAATGTACTCAGAAATTATGCACATGAATGTGCTAAGATAATACTTTTTGGTAATATTTCTGTTTTTCAGCTATCTTCATATTATTTATTTAGCCAAAGCACTTGCCCAGCTTAAAATTTCAAAATATTCTTTTTTTTTTTTTTGCAATGTAGCTCAACATTTAGTATTTGCCTCTGTTCCATAAAGGGCAGCTTTGATGATATTCTTTTTCAAAATATCAGGGCAGTGATTTTCCAGTTGTGTTAATTGTTGTGTTGGAAGAGTGGTGAATGCTCAGAATCTTGTTAACTTGCTAAGCATCTGGTCAGCAGGGTAGTCGAGTTCCAGCAAGGCTCTTGACACCTCTGCCAAGGGTTATTGATACCTCACACACCCCAGCTGAGGCAGATTGTTTTAGTTGGGCTTCATATCCATAGCCTGTAGTTAGAGGGGGGGGGAGCAAATATGTGATTGACAGCCCACACCTCCTGGGCCCTTCTTACTACCAGACACAACATCTGCTATGCCCTGTGGAGCAGTGAACCAACACACACCAAGAGAATTGTTTCTAGTATTGTCAGGGTGGATTTTGTTTAACCCTTTGTAGTTACTCTCTGGAGAAAAGTGAGAGATGGATTTTCTTATGGGGTGAGTGAGGGGGGATATGTAAATTTAGGGAGAGATTAGAATGCCTTGCTTTAAGAAATTTTACTTAATAAAAACTTACAGAAAATGACATGAAAAGGAGAAGAAATTTAAAATAAATGCCTAAGAAATAATCACATCCTTGTGCTATTTATTGTAAAACGAAGATTTGTCATATTCTCTACTATTGGTCTATCAGAATCAGGAAAACTGCATTTGTGCAGAGTAATGAATTTTTGGCAAATGGCTTTAGTTTTTGTTCATATGATACCCTGAAACATGTAAGGTTTTTTCACTGCATCTAGGTTAATAAAACTTATTCCCCCAAATTAAAAAGCAATGAGGAGGCCAGTATATTATATTTGTGAAGGAGACAGAAAAACCACCGTGTGTCTATGCCAAAGCTTTAATAAGGCAGAAGTACTGTGAATCTGGTATTCAGACTTCCGAAGTTATAATTCTAAAATATGGGGATCTATATATCATTTTAGGAAACTTGTTTTCTGTTATTGCCAACCCAACTACCCTGCTGATAGAATACGAAATCCTGTATTTGATAATAAATATAGTTCATTAAAAATGCATCAAGAAGCTTTTGTAGGCTGCCAGCAGTGTATGGGAACATTTAAAGATTCTCAAAAGCAATTTCCAAGTTAAAAGTGTTTTGATATTTTTGAAGGGCTTATTTTTGTGTCTGGATATTTTAACATATCTTCCAAACCAATTTTCACATTTTGAACATGTTAAAAAAAGTAGAGAATGAGGAATAATATTGAGGTAAAATGATTTATTTGCATATGTGTTCTTTACTACTGATGTGAGTAAAAATTAGTATATAGGCTTCTATATTAGAAAGATAGAGCAATAGATCTTAGAGTAATATAGCACACTTTTTTACTTGGGCAGTATTTGTCACACTAACTCTCCATCATATGTCATATATCAAAGCTAACTCTTAATAGCCATGATATCTCTGTTTACAATGCTTTAAGGACAAGCTATGCTACAGAACAGCTAGTAGCATTTTTATTATGTCTTTATTACAGCAGTATAATTAGCAGTATTATTATTGTTATGCATTACTCTCATCTCTTGTCAGGATTATGTTACTCCCACATAATTCACCCAGTATGGTAAAGACAAAATATTATAACTTGAGTTGTCTCACATTAACATATTGTTATTACTCAGGGTTATATTCATGAATGAGTATATACCTATCTGTAATTTAAGATCTACTTGTCTCCAACAAACTTGTTCATATGCAAAAGTTTTAGTCAAAGACAGACAATTTTCTAACCATCAAAATCCTAAAAGTACTTACATACAGAAAATTTAAGAAACATTTCCCCATGATTTTGAAATTTTATTATGTACCATATTCATGTACATGTGTTACTGTTTAATTCAGTTAATCTTTTTTTCTGTGGTTGTATTTTCTATTATTATTGCAGCAGTTCTCATTATTCTGTCTTTGTTACATCTAGATGTGTGGTTGAGAAATAACTTATTTTGTTCATTTCCATCATTTTTGTGTGTGTCTCTTGTGCACAGTCTTCCATAGAAATACAACAGAAAATAAGAAGAAATTTTAGGTATACTATTTAGGTTTATTTTATTTGACCCAATCATATAGTCTCTGTCTGGGAATAGATTTCATTCATTCATGGTCATTGTGATCAATAATTACAGATATCTATCGTCTCACATTATGTTTTTTATTTATCATGGATTCTGTTTCCTTACCTCCTACTGGATTTAGTGAGTTTCTTTGGTCACTATTTTACTAGCTCTACATTTTATTTCTATTCTATCCATTGTTGTGCTCAATTTTTGCCACACATATTTAAATGTATTTTTCTATAAAGGTCAATAGTTTATCAGTGTGTCTCCCCCGCCCCCTTTTTCTCTCCCTCTCTCCAAACTCCTCACCCTTTGTAGCTCTCATCTGGAATTTTACTTCAAGATTAATACTAAAAACATTATTAATTTCCTTCTTTCTTTTCTTCCCTTCTTCCATCTCCTCTTCATCCTCCTCTGTATCCCCTTTCTCCTTTCCTTTCTCCTTCTTCTAATAAATACTTGC
Source organism: Glis glis (assembly GCA_004027185.1). Taxonomy (NCBI): domain Eukaryota; kingdom Metazoa; phylum Chordata; class Mammalia; order Rodentia; family Gliridae; genus Glis; species Glis glis. The sequence goes on along the minus strand of PVJS01053602.1, from coordinate 2,345 downwards.
TATGATTTAACACTCATTTCACTTAAGTCTTTGTTCATCATTTCTTCTCTATCTTGTTCCTTTTCTTAGTTCATTTTTCCCTTGTGGAAACATAACTTCAAATGTGTGTGTTTTTAATTCTCTCAGAGAGCATTTCAGTTTACTCATCTTACTCTTGAAAATAGATTTCTTTAAACATTTCCTATGTTCTGTTATGTTCTCCCTTAGAAACTACTGATCCATAAAAATGTTTTCCTCTACTCTGTTTCATTGTTTCATCTTCTTAATGTGTTTTATTTTTAATATACTTTTATTGGTGTATTGTAATTACACATCATAATGAAGTTCAGTGTGATAGGGACATGCATGCACTTAGCACTCAGTGACCCCCCATATCCCACACCACTGCTCCCCTTTCCCATACATGATATTGAGACTGGCATTGTACATTGGCATATGTACATAGCATCAGTTGAAATGTTTCCGTCATCAAGTCTTCCTCCACCACCACCTCCCTACCTTAGATCCCTTCCTTTGCTCCACTGGGTTTTCTTCTCCTTTATCTGAAGTTCCTCTTGTATCCTAATTTCTCCCTAGCTTCCACATAGGAGAGAAAACATACTGCCCTTCACTTTCTGTGACTAGATCATCTCACTTAGCATAATTTTCTCCAGTTCTATCCATTTTCCTGCAAATGACATAATTTTGTTCTTTTTTATGGCTGAGTAGAATTCCATTGTGTGTATATCACATAATTTTGTAATCCATTCATCTGTTTATGGACACCTAGGCTTATTTGGCAATTGTGAATCGTGCTGCTGTAAACATGGATATGAAAGTGTTACTATGATATCCTGATTTTAGTCCCTTTAGAAAGATATCCAGGAGGGGTATAGCTGGATCATATGATAGACCCATTCCCAGTCTTCTGAGGAGCGTCCACATTGATCTCCATAGCACTAATTTGCAATCCCACAATGTGTAAGAGTTCCTATTTCCCCACATCCTCACCAGCATTTATTAGTGTTTGTATTCTTGATAATTGTCATTCTGTTTGGGGTTTGATGGAATCTCAGTGTAGTTTTACATCTCCTTGATTGCTAATGATGTTGAACATTTTTTCATATATTTATTGGCCATTTTTATTATATTTTGTCATGATTATTTAGCTTGATCATATAGTTCACTAATTTGATACATTTTCTTTTTTTATTTATTGGTGCATTGTAATACATCTTGGTGGGTTTCAGGGTGGTAGAAGTATATTTGATATATTTTCTGGTGTGGAGTCATTAGTGTATTTTTATAAGAGTAACCATATTTTTATTTCAAAAGCTTCTAATTTTTACTTATAATGATGTAATTCTCTCATGAAAGGATATTTTCTCCCTTATCTTTCTACACATGTAAAATATTCATGTTTTGAGGTCATTTTCTGATTCCTCTATTAATGTTCCTTTAGAAGAAAATTATTTTGCATTCTTTGTGTTTTTCCTCTTTTTTGAGTTGATTATCCTCTGAGTTTTATTTTTTGTAGTATTTCATCTATTATCTATAATCTTTCCAGTGCAATAGTGTATTACTTTTTATGGATGCTGTAAACAATTACTACAAAGTTACAGGCCTAAAGCAGCACAAACTTGTTATTTCACCATTCTGTAGCTCAAGTCTGAAGTGGGTCTTCCTGGGATAAAAGGGGTTGGCAGGCTGTGTTACTTTTCTTTAGGAGAGAATTTGTTCCTTGCCCTATCCAGCTAGGCTCTCTTTCTCCATCTTTAAGCAGTTACATTGAGCTGATTCCTTCTCTGGCTACCATCTTTCTATTTCTCTCTTCTACTTTCTTCTTCCAGTTTTAAGGACTTTTATGATAATGTTGAGCCCACCTAAATCCAGGAAAATCTCTCTATTTTCAGGTCAGCTGATTGGCACTCTTAATTCCAACTTTGCCTTGTAACCTTGTTAGGTTACAGGTTCTGGGAATTAGAATGTGGGCACATTCTTTTTTCTTGGGGGATGAGTGAGTGCTCTTTTTCTTACTACCACAAGTAGGCTGAAGAACATATTCAAATTAGGAGAACTGCCAACCTAATGATACTGACATGGATAACCTTATGAATTCTCAACCACTCTTTTTCTATAGGGAAATCTCTCCGTCAATACAAATCTTCTTTTCTTGTTTTTTTTTTTTTTTGTGGTACCGGGGATTGAACCCAGGGACATTCTACCTCCGCACTACACCCCCGGCCCTATTTTTTATACTTTATTTTGAAACTGGGTCTTACGAAGTTGCAGAGGGCCTCACTAAGTAGAGAGAGAAAGAGACAGGGAGAGAGAGAGAGAGAGAGAGAGAGAGAGAGAGAGGTGAG
>PVJS01053601.1:0-13237 GCA_004027185.1 Glis glis | reverse complement strand
ATACATATATATGTATATATATAATATATATTATTATACATATATACATATATTATTTTCATATATATAATATATATACATATATTATTTTCTTAATCCATTCATCCACTGATGGATACTTAGGTTAATTCTATATCTTGACTATTATGAATAAACAGAAGTACAGATGTCTCTTGGATATATTGATTTCATTTCCTTTGGATATATACCCAATAGGGGGATTGCTGGATGATATGGTAGTTCTATTTTTAATTTCTTAAGGAACTTCCACACTGTTGTCCATACTGGCTATACTAATTTAGAATTCCCTCCAACAGTGTATGAGAGTTCCCCTTTCTCAGCATCCTAGTCAGCATTTACTGACTTATTACAGCCATTCTAACTGGAATGAGAGACATATGAGTTTGATTTGCATTTCCCTGATGATCAATGATATTTTCATATACCTACTTGTCATTTGTATGTCTTCTGAATCACGTATGTATGTCTTCTGTATGTTATTCGAATCATTTGCTCACTTTTTAATCAAATTATTTGTGTTTTTGCTATTGAGTTGAGTTCCTTTTTTTTTTTTTTTAGTTTTTGGTACTGGGGATTGAATCCAGAGGCATTCTACCTCCATGCTGCACCCCCAGCCCTATTTTATTTTTTTTTTGAAACAGGGTCATGCTAGGTTGCTGAGGCTGTCCTTGAACCTGCAATCTTCCTGTTTCAGCCTCCCAAGTACTGGGATTAGGGGCATGCACCACCATGCCTGGCTTTGAGTTCCTTTTAAATTCTGGATGTTAATCCCTTGTCAGATGTATAGTCCAAATATTTTCTCCCATTCTGAAGGTCTCTTTACTCTGTTGATTGTTTCCTTTGCTGTGCCACCCAATCTTAATTAATGCAAATATATTATAGTTACCTAATAAAACTTTTTACACATAAAATATTTTAAAATATGAGACAATAGCAGTTGTCAAAAATAAATCAAATCGAAATAAAGTACACTACCTCTAAATAGTAATACTAACTTGCTTAAAAGAAGCCAATTTTCATATATCAAATAACTAACATCAAATACTTTCTTAGGCAAAAGTTTATAAAAGACCTCTTGTTTCTGATAAAGTTTAATTCTTTTTTTCTTTTTGCAGTGCTGGGAATGGAACCAAAGGCCTTGCATATGCTGGGCAAGCACCCTACCACTAAGCCACTTAACCCTACCCCATAAATTAATTATTTTAGAGCATAGGGTATTAATGATGAAAGTCTTGAATAAAAATATAGACTCGATCTTTTCTTTTTTTGCAGTACTGGGGATTGAACCCAGGGGCTTCTACCTGCGAGCTACATCCCCAGCTCTATTTTTATTTTTTATTTTGAAACAGGGTCTCACCAAGTTGCAGAGGGCCTCACTAAGTAGCTGAGAAGCTGGCTGTGAACCTGTGATCCTCCTGTCTCAGCCTCCCAAGTACTGGGATTACAAGCGTGCGCCACCACACCTGGCATCCACCAAAATTATTAAACTAACCAAAAGTTTAAGTAGAAATTATTTTCTCACCTAGCAAAGCCCCCTCCTGGAAATATCTGACATGAGTCAGGAAAATTCACTTTAATCTGCTGAATCTGATCAACAAAGGATAGCCAACAAGTTCAGTATCCAAACAAATAAAAAATCATGTGACACAAGAGGATGATCAGAATATGTACTGCCTGTTCCAAATGATGCATTGTAAAAACATTTGACTATGAGGACATAACTCATGCTATCTACCTGGAACATAAATAATAATGAGGAAGATTATGTAGCTGAAATATGGGAGGAAGCAACTAATTATATAAGACATGGCTCAGAGACAAATACTGTATTTTAACTGTACATCTTGTTAAGAATAACACTAACTTCTAAGTACTATAACATACATTAAATATATTGCATAGAATCTGTACTCAGGGCATAAATTCATACTCAGGAGAGAGATGGTATGAAATACTGAATATTTAGTTCCATGATTTCCTTCCCTTAACCTTCATTATCCCTAATTCACACCCAGAACTCTACTGGGAGCTGGAAACACCAAAATAATTAAGATAAAATGTTCTTGAGGAATTCAGTTTAGTGAGAAAGGTATATATATATATAAGAATATATATATATATATATTCTTTTATATATATTCTTGGGGCTTCTACCTCCAAGCTACACCCACAGCCCTATTTTATGTTTAGTTTGAAATAGGGTCTCACTAGGTTGATGAGAGTTTCACTACTTGCTGAGGCTGTCCTCAAACCTGTGATCCTCTGGTCTCAGCCTCCCAAGTACTGGGATTACAAGCGTGCGCCACCACGCCCAGCTAAACTTAATTCTTTAGAAATGTAGTTCTACTCATTGTGAAGGATAGGATGGAGTGAGATGAGAGTGAGTGAGGCAGGGAGGCCCGTTGGAAGGCCATGGCTATAGGCAGGTAAGAGACTTGAATAAAGGCAATGGCAGTGGGAGGAAAAAGGTCTGCAGGCATTTCATAACAGCTAGAATTGACCAGGAATCACCACTTTGATGGAAAACTGTGTCTTTCTTTTTTTTTTTTTTTTGCGATACCGGGGATTGAACCCAGGGGGGTTCTACCTCCACGCTACACCCCCAGCCCTATTTTTTTATGCTTTATTTTGAAACCGGGTCTCACGAAGTTGCGGAGGGCCTCACTAGGTAGAGAGAGAGAGAGAGAGAGAGAGAGAGAGACAGAGAGCTGAAGCTGGCCGCGAACCCAGATCCTCCGGTCTCCGCCTCCCAAAGTACTGGGTTTACAAGCATGCGCCACCACGACCAGCGAAAACTGTGTCTTTCCTCCATCCAAAATAACTCCATTTGGAGGATGTAAATCAGAGCACATCAGAAACAAAACAAACTCTTAAAATTTAGAGAAAATGTATTCAAACTTAATAATTTAGTTCTAAATCTGAGCTTACATCTAGAGCCTTTGTGTTAGGAAGGAATTAAAATAATGAAATGACACTATTAAAAATAGTTCTTATAAGCTAAGGCTTACTGTGAAATGACTTCCTTCCTGAATACTGCACTAGTTTATGGACTTGGATTTTCACAGATTCTGTAGTAATGAAACATCCATTGGCATAATTATTGGATATAGTTCATTATTTACCACTGAAAGAGAAATAATTGCATTTCCTCATTTTCTCCCTATACTTTCATTGCTTTTTCAGGTTATAGTATTTATGTCAAAATTCACCAGAACCAATAACAATATCTGTCCTCAAGTTTTTCAATCAACTGTGAAGATATGGAACATACTTAGACAATTAAAGAAGGCCATTTCTCTATTCTACTTTTAGGGGACAGCTAGTAATGACCATAAATAAACCCTTTCTCTTTTTCCTTACATTTAAGGCTTGAGCTCCTCAAAAGTCTAGAAGGAAAAGTAAGAAGCTAACTTAAGCAGTCACACAAGCATTCTCCCTACCTATAATTAAAAGAATTACCAAAACACTCTACCAGTACATATTGATGGCTTTATCTTACTTCCACTCCTTCAAGTATGCAAAGTGGATGTCAGAATATTTGATTAGAAAGCATTCTTAATTGTCAAGAGATAAAATCTATGGAGGATATATATGTCAGCTAACTATATATTTGGGAAGGAAGATAATGCCTCACAAGTTATTGCAATATTGTATTCTAATTGATTTTTTCCAGGTGACTGAATTTTGTACAGCAAAAACACACAACAAAGAAGCTCCAAACCTACAAAACAAAATGTGCAATCACAGAAGCACATGGGATGTAATCAAGGACTCTGAGGATTTTCAGAATGCATCTCCCATGACAGGAACAAATCTACCACCTCATCCTACATTTTCATTGCTCAAGTCCAAAGAGCGAGTGGTCTGTTTGGTACTTGATAAATCTGGAAGCATGGCTACAGTAAGACATTTCTTTTGCTAACTCTCTTAAATTAAGTATTTAAGTTATATAATTTAATCTTAGGTTTGGTTCTAGTAAGCTAAAATAACATATATACACATATATTTATGTTCTAATAAACTTTGGCACAATGATTTTATATATTTAATACTAGTAGTATGCTAAAAATAATTATTATATTATGGTTAGTAGACTATTGATCACTTTTATCCCTTAACTTTTAGTTCTAACCAAAAACAAATAAATGAGCAAAAAGAAAAATGAAAATTATCCATAATTCCAACATTGAACATGTCATTCCAGCTTTTATTTTTATTTTTCTCTTCAAAATGTGATTTTTTACATAATATTTTATAATCTGTTTTTACATAATATACCTTAAATACTCCCTATGTAAAAAAATGATTCCATGACATAATTGTATGTCTGTGTGTGCGTGTGTGTGTGTGTGTGTGTGTGTTACTAGGGATCGAACCTACAGGCATTCTACCTTTAAGCTACACTCCTAGCCCTTTTAATTTTTTGTTTTGAAACAGGGTCTCTCTAGGTTACTGAGAGTCTCACTACATTGCTGAGGCTGTCCTCAAACCTGAGATCCTGTTTCAGCCTCCCAAGTACTAGGATTACAAGGCGTGCACCACTACTCTCAGCCATGACACAATTTTTAACAGTGTGTCACATGTACATAAGTTTAGTCAAACAATTCCATATTGTTAGAATTTTGGAGATTTTCAACTTGCTATTAAAAATACATTACAAGCCAGGTGTGGTGGCGCACGCTTGTAATCCCAGTACTTGGGAGGTTGAGACCAGAGGATCCGGGTTTGCAGCCAGCCTCAGCTACTTAGTGAGGCCCTCCCCAACTTGCTGAGACCCTGTTTCAAAATAAAAAAGGATAAAAAAAATAGTGCTGGGGTGTAGCTCAGAGGTAGAATGCCCCTGGGTTCCATCCCCAGTACCACACACAAAAAAAAAATTACAATGAGCTGGATGTGGTGGCGCACGCTTGTAATCCCAGTACTTAGGAGGCTGAGACCAGAGGATCCGGGTTCCTGGCCAGCCTCAGCTACTTAGTGAGGCCCTCAGCAACTTAGCAAGACCCTGTTTCCAAAAAAACTAATAAAAAATAGGGCTGGGGTGTAGCTCAGAGGTAGAATGCCCCTGGGTTCAATCCCCAGTACCGCAAAAAAAACATTACAATAAACATCATCATATGCATTTTTTAATTATTTCCTCAGAAGACATTCCTGAGTTTATAACTATTAAACAAAAACATACAGATTTTGATTATTATCTTGATCTATGGTCCATGAACAACTTTGTCTTTTATTAATCTGTCAAAATTTGAAGGGACTCAGTTATTCATACATCTTTTTCTTACAGGAGGACGATCTTCACTTGACTCGTCTTGTTCGAATGAATCAAGCGGCAGAACTGTACTTAATTCAAATTATTGAAAAGGAATCTATGGTTGGGATGGTCACATTTGATAGTACTGCAAATATCCAAAATTATCTAACAAAAATAACTAATGATAGTTCTTACACGGAAATCACCACAAACCTGCCTCAGAGAGCTTATGGTGGAACTTCAATTTGCAGTGGACTCAAAGCAGGATTCCAAGTAAATTTTTTCTTAATTTAATATCACTTGCCACTTTCTATTGCTTTTAATTTTGTCCATTTACCTTTGAGCAAGGGTCATGATTTCATGGATTCCACATTTAATAATATTCTGACCTGATCAAGGCAAATCATTTATGGGAAGAAGAGTAGCCTCTCTTGCAATTTGTCAAATTTACAGCAAGAGCCTCCTTGCATCCGGTTGTTCCACTGAGGTACTCCTGAGGTATTAAGTGGTATTTGGGAGTGGATATATAAGGGAGAAAAAATTCAGTGGCACACAACGATCATTATCTTATTGAGGAGCTCCCCATTTCTATGGCATTCCCACAGTCTGAATTTCTATGAGTGGAAAATAATGCCATTGAAGAGATTATGGAAAAAGGAAATTAGTAATAATTTTATATTATGGATAAAGAAAGTCCCAGTTTATCAATTTAAATTGTCATTTAAAAATCATAGAGATATCCAGGTGGGGTGGCTCATGCCTGTAATTCCAGTACTTGGGAGGCTGAGACAGGAAGACCACAGGTTCAAGGCCAGCTTTAGTAATTTAGGGAGACCCTGTTTCAAAACAAAAATAAAATAGGGCTGGAGGTCTAGGTCTCAGAGGTAGAACACCCCTAGGTTCAATCCTCAGTAACACACACACACACACACACACACACACACACACACACACACAATCATAGAGATAAATGTAGGTTCTCAAGCAGTATAGGACCAAATCCAGTGAATAGAGGTAAAAGTTTAATAAAATCAAAATTATAAACTCAAAAAATAAAGAGCACCTTTTGAGCACTATACCCAATTGCCTCCAGTATTCATTTGGATTTCTTCCAATCTAAGTTAGACTCCACTTAAGCTTATTTATTGTCACGTTTTAAGTCACAAAAACAGAAAACTATTTCTTTCACTGATCCTCTCCTTATCTCAGTTAAAGTGGTCACTGCTCCTCTTATCCAGACCACTAAATAATCCCATCTCTTAACTTTCCTTATGGTATCTATTTGTCATAAAGCACATTGGTTTAGAAAGCCTGGGATCCTGACTTTATTACTTATTAGCTAAATGATCTTGGGTATGTAACTCAACTCAGAAAGTATGTTTCCTCAACTCAGATAATGTGGGTAGTAATATACCTTATCTCATTTAATGTGAGAATTATGTAAAAAAGTAAATACCTAAGAAAGGTTCACTATTATGATAATTATCATAATTCTTATTACATATGTCTATTCACTGCTAAAATATGACAAGTACTGTATATTGGGAATATATAAGAATGCTGGTACATATTGGTGTTTTTCTTAATATATTTTGATATCTATCTTATGATATTTTGACCACAGTCTATTGCTGAATAGATTATGTCAAATCACATTCAAAGTTAAAAAACACTTTTTAATTACTTGCATAATGAAACCATATCAATACATAGGCACTTTAGTTACAAAATCATAGCAATACTTAAAATTATTGATAATATACTATACTATTACCTGTGTTCAGTGCTTTACATGCATGATTTTTAAAATGTATTTTTATTGGCACATTGTAATTATATATCATGGTGAGGTTCAAAGAGATATACTCATACATGTACACAGCACTTGGCGTATTCCCCCATCCCACCCCCCTCCCCCCACTGCCCCATACATGTTAGTGAGATTGGTAGTGATACCTTCATATGTGGATGTAGCATTATTTGAACTGTTTCCTTTACTAATTCTCCTTTATCCCCTCTTCTTCCCCCTCCCTCAGTCCCCTTCCACTATTCTACTGGTCTCTCTCCTCATTCATCTGAAGTCCCTTTTGTTTCCCATGTTTTCACCAGCTTCCACATATTAGAGAAAACACATGACCCTTGACTTTCTGAGACTGGCTGATCTCAGCATAATATTCTCTAGTTCCATCCATTTTCCTGCAAATGACATAGTTTTGTTCTACATGCATGATCTTATATCCTTACTATTACTCTGGGAGTTGGGTAATATTATGCCCATCTTCACACATGGAAACTGAGATTTAGAGTAACTAAATATTTCTCAAAGTCATGTGGTCAATGATTGCCAGATACAGGATTCAAAACCTGGCCTAACTCTAGAGTCCATAAACTTAATCTTCACACTAAGCTATCTGTAGAACGTATGTGTGTGTAAGTTTGAGAAAGACTAAGTACTAGTTATTCTATTAAGCAAATGGCAGAGCTGGAATTTACTTTCAAGGTGTCTAACACCAAAGACCTTAGCTAATACTCTTGGTAGAAGTCAGGAAAAGATGGAAAATTTTTAATAAATGATAAATTTATGAACTTCCTTTTTTGTAGCAGGTCAAAAGTTTTTTTCTGGAAAACCCTAAGATTCTATAGCAATAGCCAAATAAAGTGCATTAAAAAGGCAAATACTATATCATTTAGCTTTGCACACCTATATTTGGTAACGACTTTGCAAGTTCTATTTAGTCTGCAGCCTTCCAGAATTGCTGCATCACTTGCCTCTACCCCAAGTATCTCCTGGGATGATAATAACAGCAGCAGCTAATGTTCACTGAGTACTTCCAATGTGCTAGGAATTTATTCTAAGTGTTAAGTGTCTTTCTTGGGTAGTAGGAGTATGTATATTTGGGAGCACTAGAAGGGTTAAGACTCTATCTTTGAAAGCCTATACACTACACTCATTTCCATATGCCAACTCAGCCCAGAATGATAGTGTAGAATGTTTCCTTTTGCTTACTCTGAGGCATAAGACTAAAGCCTCCTCCGAGACTAAAAAACAGGCTTATTCTTAATTTAAATTCATTCAGAAATGACATTATGCAATTAATAACCCATATTTTCACTATCAGGTAATTACCCACAGCAACCAGAGTACTTCTGGTTCTGAAATCATATTACTAACAGATGGGGAAGATGACGAAATAAGCTCCTGCTTTGAGGAAGTCAAACAAAGTGGTACAATCATCCACACCATTGCTCTGGGACCTTCAGCTGCCAAAGAGCTGGAGACCCTGTCAAATATGACAGGTAAACCTTTGGAATATAGTTTTGATAAAAAATAAATTTCTAGTCTCTCCCATTTCATTCCAGGGGCTCTTTCTCCATAAATGATAATGCTGCTCAAGAACTTCCTGTATTAAAATTAATCTTTAGCCGGGCATGGTGGCGCACACTTGTAATCCCAGTACTTTGGGAGGCGGAGACCGGAGGATCTGGGTTCTCTCTCTCTCTCTACTTAGTGAGGCCCTCCGCAACTTCATGAGACCCGGTTTCAAAATAAAGTATAAAAAATAGGGCTGGGGGTGTAGCGCAGAGGTAGAACGCCCCTGGGTTCAATCCCCGGTACCGCAAAAAAAAAAATTAATCTTTATCCCTTCCTTGTCTTTCAAATTAAGTTCTTCCCCCTCCTATATTTTTTCATGTACCAGCTTCTCAAATTATTCAATATTAACTGTCTTCATTCATTTCTCACCTACTTTCTGTCAATACTACTAAACAGAAACTTCTTCATAGTTACTCAACTGCAAGTCCAAAATTATTGTTCAATTCCAAAATACTGTTCAATTTCACAGTAAAAATTTAGATATCCAACCAGGCATGGTGGTGCATGCCTGTAATCCCAGTACTTGGGAGGGTGAGACAGGAGGATCATAGGTTTAAGACAAGCCTCAGCAACTTAGCAAGACCCTGTTTCAAAATAAAAAAATAAAAAGGGCTGGGGTGTAGTTCAGAGGTAGAATGCCCCTGGGTTCAACCCCCAGTACCAAAAAAAAAATAGGCATCCCTATTTTATAGATGGGAAAATGGAAGCCTAGAGACTACAAATGATTTTCCCAAGCCCATGATTAGGGTCCTTATTACCAATTCAGACCTCTTTCCATCATCCTACCCTGCTTCCACCTCACCAAATCTTGCTAATTCTGAGTTTGGAATATTTCCATATTTCCTCTTTTTATCCAGTTCTCCTACTACATCCTAATCTAGCCCTCACAACCTCCTGTCTGACTGCTTTAATAATCTCCCAGCTGAATGTGCATGTATATGCACTAATAAAAAGTTAACAATAAAATAAATCTTCCAGTTGGCCTGTCATTTATTAGTTCAATAAATATACATTGAAGCCAGGCATGGTGGCACACCCTTTAATCCCAGTACTTGGGAAGCTAAGACAGGAGGATTGAAGGTTCAAGGCCAGCCTCAGCAATTTAGCAAGGCCCTCAGTAACTTAGTGAGATCCTGTTTCAAATTAAAAAATAAAATAGGGATGGGGGTGTATCTCAGAGGTAGAATGCCCCTGGGTTCAATCCCCAGGCCCACATACACATTAAAAAAAAAAGCATTGATTATCATATTTGTGGTAGTCATTTGTGTTAATTCTTGCCCTCTACAATCTATTCTTTCCTAACTCCTCACACCCAAGTAATCTTTCTCTTCCTTAACTCCTATATTATTTTTGGCAATTTATCAATTTTTATTTTATTCTAAACTGTCATTGCTCTAATTGTTTTGATATGTTTTTTGAGCCACCTAGAAAACAACTGGTTCGTAAAAACTCTTAAATTTCATTCTATAACATTATTTAGTGCTTAGACTAGTTTTACTAATGTGGCATACACTTGATGATTAATCAATATAAAAACAACAAAACTTGGCCTAGTCTTTACATTTTTCTTCATTCCTACTTATTTTAATCAAGGTTTTAGTTACTGTAGAATTACAGTTAGAACACTGAGACACTGAACGTTCATGAACATTTTTGAAACTTCATCTTTTGTAAGTTAAAAAATGATGAAATGGCCGGGCATGGTGGCGCACGCTTGTAATCCCAGTACTTTGGGAGGCTGAGACCAGAGGATCCGGGTTCGCGGCCAGCCTCAGCTCTCTCTCTGTCTCTCTGTCTCTCTCTCTCTCTCTCTCTCTCCTTAGTGAGGCCCTCCGCAACTTCGTGAGATCCAGTTTCAAAATAAAGTATAAAAAATAGGGCTGGGGGTGTAGCGCGGAGGTAGAATGCTCCTGCGTTCAATCCCCAGTACCGCAAAAAAAAAAAAAGATGAAATGATTTTAAAGTATATTGATGATGACACAATACCAAATATGACTTTCCCGTTTAAAACTTCATTTTAGGAGGACTTCGTTTTTATGCCAATAAAGACATAAATGGCCTTATTGATGCTTTCAGTAAAATTTCATCCAGAAGTGGCAGCATGTCTCAGCAGGCTCTTCAGGTCAGTATACTAAGAAAATTCATTACTTTATCACAGTTGTAATGAATTCTATTATCCTAATTATTATTTTGCCAAAAAATATTTCAAGTATGCAGAAGAAAGCGTTTTTATTGAATTTGCTTTTCCATGACACTTATAGCTTACTTTTTTTTTTTTGCGGTACTGGGGATTGAACCCAGGGGCGTTCTATCTCCGCGCTACACCCCTGGCCCTATTTTTTTTATACTTTATTTTGAAACCTGGTCTCACGAAGTTGTGGAGGGCCTCACTAGGTAGAGAGAGAGAGAGAGAGAGAGAGAGAGAAAGCTGAGGCTGGCTGGGAACCCGGATCCTCCGGTCTCCGCCTCCCAAAGTACTGGGATTACAAGCATGCGCCACCACGCCCGGCAATATAGCTTACTTTTTCTCATGCATTCTTCTACTCTTTATAGTTATATGTCTTTTTATTTGGAAAAGTCTTTTTTTGTGAGATTACTGACAGCATCTGTATTTTTGGATTTATTTGTGTACCAATGGGAAGTTTAGAGTGAGTTTAAGGAGATGTTGACTACTGTTAACCTCTTAGGGAGTACAGATGAGAAGCCATAAGGTGCCTGAAATCTCTACAAACACATAGGTTTAAAGAAACAAGCCTACAACCAAGACTTTGAGGCAACGTTGGAATTTGCTCTTGGGAGGAGATTCCCATTTTATGATGTTTGAACACACTCTTTCTCCTGTTGGATAGTTTCCCTGGAGGGGAGAGTATTCTTTTCCTCAGTATTAGTTTTCTTTAGTTTTGATCTGTCAAACTTCTCCACTTCTGATAAGTCTGGCTTATCACCCATCTTGACTAAAAAACTGGTGGCTGGAAGGCTAGTGAAAAGCCGTCCTCGGTTTGCGACCGCGCTCACTCGGGACCAGGTTGGTTGGAAAAGTCTTTAATTCTTAATTATTTGAATTGAAACCTGTGGTGTGTGTGTATGTGTGTGTGTGTGTGTTGCTGGAGATTGAACCCAGGGACTGATGCATGCTAGGCAACTCACAGTGGAGAGGAGCAAAGAGGCAGGAAGCAGCTAGGAACAGATACAATCCTCAAGGCCAGGCCTCCAGTGATCCACCTCCTCCAGCCACGCCCCACCGCTGAACATTGCTGCATTGCCCACACATGAGCTTTTCTGGGGGACATTCCTGTCTAAACCACAACACTAGCCCTTAAGTGAAATCTTAAAAATGAATTTATAAAGTACTCTCAACTGACTAAACTGTGAAATTCTGCTACCTGTAAAAATAAATATGTTTTTGTATTTGTTTTTATCTATGTAACAGTTGGAAAGTAAAGCCTTGAATATTACAGGAAGGAAATGGATAAATGGCACCGTGCCTGTGGATAGTACAATTGGAAATGATACTTTCTTTGTTGTCACCTGGACAATAAAAAAGCCAAAAATTATTCTTCAAGATCCAAAAGGGAAAAAATATAAAGACTCAGATTTCAAAGAAGATAAGCTAAATATTCATTCTGCCCGTCTTAGGATACCAGGCATTGCAGAGGTAGATCTCTATTCCTTTACTTTCACCATGTTTTATTAATCAATCCCCATGTCAAAAAATAAAGACAACATCTCATTCATTATCAATACTAAAACAGTAAAGGTCATCTGTCATAAAAAAAGAAGTTAAATAGAATAATTACGAATTCATATCCATACTATTTACTACTTTTTAAAATCAGATATTAAAAATCATTATTATTATTCTATTTAAATTTCTTAAACAATCTTGTATCACAAAGAGTAAGGAAAATATTACCAAAGCTCTCAAAAAGAATTTTTTTTTATTTTCAGACAGGCACTTGGACTTACAGCCTTCTAAACAGTCTTGCCAGCTCTCAGTTGCTAACGGTGACAGTGACCACTCGAGCAAGAAGTCCCACTACACTCCCAGTAATTGTAACTGCTCACATGAGTCAAAGTACAGCACATTACCCTAGCCTAATGATTGTTTACGCACGGGTCAGTCAAGGGTTTTTGCCTGTTCTGGGAGTCAATGTAACAGCCATTATAGAAACTGAAGACGGACATCAAGTAACATTGGAGCTCAGGGACAATGGCGTAGGTAATAAGAATCTGTATCAACTCCATTGAACTCAAAATCCTCCTATAGAATCCCATGACTTAGAAGTCAATATTTCCTATGTATGCTTATGAATCATTTTTAAAGTGAATTGAATTTTTTATTTATATCCATTTACTGGTGCATTGTAATTATACATTTGATAGGTGTCAGGTGAGAAGAATCATACATGCACACATTGCCCATTTAGCCCTCCCTCAAATCCCACCCCATTCCCTCCCCGTTCCCTCCCTTTAGTGCTTTGCACAGTGATTTGAGTTTTATAAGTTTGGATATATACCTCATGCGCTTTAGTGTGTTTCCCTCCACCCCCCTCCCAACTCCCTCAGTTAGGTCATCTTCTTTGTTCATCTAA
>PVJS01053600.1:7500-13239 GCA_004027185.1 Glis glis | reverse complement strand
AAAAAAAAAAAAAAAAAAAAAAAAAAAAAAGGTGGATACAGGACTTCCTATCACAAGAGCCTCCAGGTACCACGGCCCATGACTTCTTTAAGCACTCTGGTTGGCACCCCATGGGCCTCGTGGCCCTCCTGTCACTGCTAATTCCCATCAATCTCTTTCCAACCAAGATTCCAGGAAGGGGTCAGCTATTTAGCAGGGTCCTTCTCCAGCTAGGACTCCTACATCCTACTTAACATCTCACTAAACCTCCTGCCTCCCAGGGAGGCCCAGCATGCTCAGACAGGACAGCCTCCTGGACTTCAACACTCAACTCTCCACAGCTTGCCAGTCTCTTCCGTTATTTAACCGAGATGCATACCAGGACATATATCAAAATGTATAATTACAATGCACCAATAAATGAACATAAAAAAAAAGAGTGCAGCTGGATGCCTTTCCAGGCTCATACTGGGAAGCTACACAGCTACAGTGTGTTTCTTTTGTGTGTTGTCTAGTTTAGGGATGCCGGCTCATACTGGGAAGCTGAGTGGGAATCCTGGGACTCCTTTTCCGTTTGTTTGGCAGAACACCGTGTGAAAAGAGGTATCCAGTCAACACTTGATGGTAGTTAGGATTGCTGCAGAAACAGAGGAATGTGTGTAGAAAAAGAACCAGAGGCTCAAATAGCCATGCTGAGCTCTGGAATCTGAATTAATTAATTAATTAATTAATTTGCGGTACCGGGGATTGAACCCAGGGGCATTCTACCTCCGCGCTATGCCCCTGGCCCTATTTTTTATACTTTATTTTGAAACCGGGTCTCACGAAGTTGTGGAGGGCGTCACTAAGTAGAGAGAGAGAGAGAGACAGGGAGAGAGAGAGAGAGAGAGAGAGAGAGAGAGAGAGCTGAGGCTGGCCGTGAACCCGGATCCTCCGGTCTCCGCCTCCCAAAGTACCAGGATTACAAGCGTGCGCCACCACGCCCAGCTTGGAATCTGAATTTAAATGTGGATCATCCTTGGTTTTTGAACTCAATATAACATCCCAGGGGGATGGAAAAGCACAGCCCATAGGGGTCTTTGTGCAGCCAGTCCTTGAGGTATAAGAGCAATATCAAATAACTTGGCTCATCAACTCTCAGGGTCACCGGAGATGCTCATAGTGTCTGTCCTTCACCAGGATGGACTCAGGCATTGGCCTATGAGCATCTTACTGTGAGGACAACCAGATTGTCCACATAGACAGTGTCCCTTAAGTTTTCATGACAGTTTGATGCCTAGTTTTCTGAAGTTCTGAGATATCTTTCACATTTGTCTTTCAGGACTCTTCCTAGCTACCAAAATATATCTATGCAAGTCACCTCTTTGAAAACTAAAGTTAATTCATTCAATCAGAAATAAGCACTGTGCAGGCCATGGAGAGATATAGCTGTCAAAAAACCAGATGTAAGTTATTGCCCTCAATGCCCATACATTCCTGTGGGTGATCCAGGGAAGCAAAAAAAAAAAAAAAATTAAAAAGCAATGATATATATATAGTAAAATCGATGGCGATAAGTGCTAAGTAAACAAAAGGCAAGAGGGGCTTAGGGAAAAAGATTGAATTTGGGAAAGGACTGAATTGGATTGTCTTAAAATATGCAGGTATTTTGCAGTACACAAGATAAAATTTTGAATGTCTGCGTGATCATTTTCAGTTATACTGTAGATATTCAGTTCATATGAATAACAATATTGTTAGATTTGCATTGTGCATTATGATTTTCAAAGCACTCTCATACCTATTGTTTCCCCAGACTGTCTCCACCAATCTCGCTGAAAGTAAGTATTTGCTCCATTCAGGCATGCATTCAAACTACGTTAAATTTAGGCTATACAGTGTATTGAGATGACTTATTGGAAAAAAAAGGTTTGTTCCACATTAGAAGTGTCTTATAGTGAATTGTATCCAGCATTCCCATAGTAAGCCAAAGAGTAAGGTGACTCCCAGTGGCCCCGTGGACTCTTGGAGACTGTGGAATAAGGAGTTGTCATTGAACACATTAGCACATGTGTCCTGTGACACTGTCTGGGATGTTTATGAGGATGGCGTTATCCCTCTTTTGTGTATGGACAGCATGTATGTGACAGGGAGCCTCCACAGGACATCACAGTCACATAGTAGGGACATTCCACTATCACTTCCTGGCCAGACTCTAGTACCCATCTCTAGCTCAGCAGAACACTTCTCAGTGATCCTACCTTCATATCAAATTTAACTTGTCAAAATTAGGCTTATCTTCCTCCTCTTGACCCATCCAATCCAGTTTGTCCTTTTGAGTCTTAAATCTTTGGCGATTCTGAACCTCTCCTCTTTACAAATCTGTCCAGTTTTCCTGTCCTTTCTTCAATCGCCTCTGGGCCAGTTTGGGACTTACAAACTCTAAGCATATGTCTGAATAATTGACATCCTTGATTTTGATCATTGGTTATCTCGATTTCCATTTCAATGTTGTTCTTTGTTTTAGCCTTTCATCTTCTGTGGGCATATACTTCACGCTCTAACCAGACCAGTCTGAAGGTACCTGACAGGTTTCTGTTTTCTGTGCACTTTGTTTATCACCCCTCCCACTGGTCCTCAGGATAGGTTCCAGATAAAATGTAGAACACTCAGCTAAATATGAATTCCAGATAAGTGAATATGTTTTTACTATCAGTATTTCTCAAACATTGTGTGGGACATACTTATATTAAAAAACCCTATTCATTGTTTATCTATAATGCAAATTTAATTAGGCATCCTGTGTTGTAATTTGCTAAACCTGGCAACGCTTCTCCATGAAGTCCTTGCTGCTGACTGTCCTTCCCAGAACTCGGTCTTGGTCAGTGGAGGGTCTCTAAGTCACACTAGAGTACTTATTCACAACTTTGAATCTTTTACAGGAGCAGAGTGTAACTACTAAATTAAAAACTAGCACTATTTGTATTTTTTTATTTCAGCTGTTATGGAAAAACTACTATGCCCAAGGAAGAATGTAAGGCAGTGTGAACATAAAGCAAAAATGGGGTCCTTGTTCCCATGAAGCACCTAGTACAGGAGCCCCCCGCAGTACACAATGACAGGGTAGCATCTGGAAGCCGCTGGTGTTCACCATGCTTGTTATAGAAAGACCACTCATAGGATCTTAGACTTAAAAAGATGACTGGGAACAGGAAAGGCAGGAAGAAGGTCTTTGTGGGCAAAGAGAGAAAGATATACAAGAGACCAGATGAGTGAGAGATTATGGAATGACCAGGAAATTGAAAGTTCTTTGTTGCATGAGGGGGAGAGTGAGTTGTGTAAGACACCGCTGTGGTCTGCCTGGAGATCTGGTTGTTAAACATTTACCAGCACACAGCTGAAGATGAGCTTTGCAAAGTGGACGACAACCAGAGCGTGAAGATTTTGTATGTCATCCTCCGGAGGCTGAACTTGATCCTGAACACTGGGGACAACTACTGGCCCCTTTAGTGTAGTGGCATGCTGGGATTTATATCCAGAAAGACAACTCAGAGAATGGATTTAGGACAAGATTGGCAGCAGGGTGTCCAACTGGGAGGCAGCTATAGTGATTTGAGATAGGAATCCTGAGGGCAGTGGGATCAGGGTGGGGACAACACATTCAAGAGATGATAAGGGCATAAAATTAACGGGTTCCAGATACTAAAGTGGCTAAGCAGGGCAATGAAGGAGGAGACACGTACATGTCTGGCTTGGACAAGTGTAGTGGTGACAGAAACATCCATCAAGTAACGGGAAGTTCAGCGGGCTCTGGGGCTGAGGATTATGAGGAGATCCGTCCCAACTTGTTTTATCTCACATTTGGTATGTACTATATTTTTTGTCGTATTTTGTTACTCATATTTTAATATGCTATGTTCTCTCCCCAGGTGGACTCTGATCCCTTCTGAGGTCCTGGATCATATTAACCAACGTGGGTAACCCCGGTGTCTTTAACTCATTACCCCACCTCGTAAGGTTAACTTACCAAACATGGGGGCATGAGGCCCCAAGCTAAGCCCGTGAGCAGCTGCAAGCCATATCATCTGCACAGTTGAGCGTGGCAGGAACTTTGAGCGGGGACCCAATTTCAACCAAAAGATATGTTTCCTCTGAGGGAAGCTAAGCACCCGAGGTGACCGGACTCCCTTCTGGGAGGCAGTCCCAAATTTCACATTTGACAGCAGGAGGCCACAGGGCACTGGGGTGACAATCTGGCCCTGTGAGATCTGCTCCTTCCCTCTGCAGACCCTCATAAATCCTTCAAAAGGGAGCAAGTAATTCCCCCGGGATCAAGAGAGCCCTCTGCATTCTTGAAATACATGAAGGCAAAATGTACAGAGATTTCTGAGAAAAGTCAACGTGCTGTGAGCGTGATCCCTGGGTGTTACTATGCGGCAGAGGATTTTTTTTCCCCTCCCCTGAATGGTGTTCTTTGCTCTCAAGTTAACTCATGCACTGGATTTAGTCCAAGTACATTTTGTTTCTTGATTTCCAGCCAGGCTTCTCTCAGTCGTGGTGCATTCTCTTCTTTGCTCCTGTCCTTCCCCATCCCCTTCTGTTTTTTCATAATCATTTCAACTTTTCCGTGGGACTGAACTAATACCGAGGCAAACCCACCAGCTTAGGTAGGGCTTCCCCCAGAGTGAGGCCACAGGGACTCCACTGTGAACGGCCAGCCTCTCCCTCTGCACAGGCCCCCGCAGCAGGCTCCACTGCAGGCAGCTGAAGCAGAACGTGTCTGAACTCTGCCCTCTGCCAAATGCTTTCCAGATGTGTAAACCCCAGCCTCCCGTTGTACTCCGACTGTAGCCCTGCCAACATACATCTGCAGATTCCTAGTGCACAGGAAACTTGAAAGAGTATCTTTTACAACATCTGCCGTCTTTTCCCAGCTCTCCCTCTCTGCCTTCTCGGACTTTGCCCTATATTTCATCTCCTCCCTTAAACAAATTCATTAAAGAATCGCTGTAGACTCCTCTTGGCTCAGGGAGGTTGGCTTCTCTGGAGGAGAAAAGGACCGACTTTTCTCGGTTGGGTTGGTGCCAGTCCACAAGCAGCAAAGGGTGGTTTGGCCATAGGAGGTCAGAGTGTAACCCTAAAGATGAAAGCACGAGTCTCTGTAGAGTTCACCTGCCGGACCTCCTTGACAGAAGGTGAGGTCTACTGGGAGAGAGTCCTCCTCCATGGATGTTGAGTTTCTTGGAATAGGAACACGCGAACTTCTGAAAACCTGGAAGTATTTATGTGCAGAACGAGCTCCTTGCCTCCCCAGATTCCCCCAGGGCATGGCACCCATCAAGCTGAGAGGCCAGAAGAGGACATTTTCAGGATGTAACTCAAATCCAAGAGAAAAGAGCCAGGGGACCCTTTTAGCATAATGCACCAAAGATTTCAACTGAGCCATTCACTCTCGCCAGGGAAACCATTTGATTGATGTGCAAATACATGGTTGACCTTCATTCTGCCCTTCATCTGCGCAGACCCTAAACTCTGGCTCCATCCCCGGGGAACATGGAATGGAACCAAGTCTGGGAGAGGAAAAGAGAATGCAGTGTGGACAGGAACAGAGAGTGGAATGGACTTCTGAGCTCCGGGGCCTGAGAGAGAACTTTCTCATCTATAATTATAGGTGAGAAGCCCCCACCTACCCACCCACCCACACGCCTAGGCTTCAGGCCCACCTGGGAGGCCGTGGAGTATCTGTGTTAAGAACTGCTCCTGACTGCCCACCCATGGTGA
>PVJS01053600.1:0-2500 GCA_004027185.1 Glis glis | reverse complement strand
TTGTTGATGGACACCTAGGTTGGTTCCATAATTTGGCTATTGTGAATTGTGCTGATATAAACATGAGTATGTATGTATCACTATAGTATTCTAACCACAACTCTCTTGGAAAGACACTGAGGAGTGGTACAGCTGTCAACTCAGTGTATCTTAATCACCAAGATATTAGTTGCTGAAAATTGTTGATGCCTAAGATCCTAAAGCGAATCAGGCATGGTGGGTGGTGGTGCATGCCTGTAATCCCAGTACTTGGGAGGTTGAGACAGGAAGATTGCAGGTTCAAGGCCAGTCTCAGCAACTTGGTGAGACCCTGATTCAAAACAAAAAATAAAAAGGGCTGGGGGTGCAGCCCTAGGTTCAATCCCCAGTCCCCTCCCCTGCAAAAAAAAAAAAAATGCTTAAGTGGCCAGACCCAGCCACTCTTCTTATTTCTTCAGTGGGAAATATTCTGATTATATGTAAATGTGAAAATAAAGAAAAGCATAAATAGAAATAAAAGTCACCTGCAACTCATCACCAGAGAGTACTACCACTAATATATTGTTGTAGTATTTCCTTGTTTCTTATCTTTTTAAATACTTTTATTGGTGCATTATAGTCTCACATCACAATGTAGTTCATAGTGATAGTAACAAACATGCACACAACACTTGGCTTATCTTTCTTTTGAAAAATGTATTTTATAATCAAGGTTTGTATCCTATTTATGGTCACTTAATATTTTGTCAAGATTTTTTCTTTACATATCATTTGAAGACAAATTATTAATGGCTACAGAGTATTCTATTGTATGGATATAAAGTAATTTGGTTAGCCCACAGTTGTTGGACACTTATGTTGCTCATAGGATATATTTCTAGAGTTGGGATTATTGGGAAAATTAGGATATTTTATAGGCTTCTGATATGTATTACTAAGTTACTTTATAGAGAGGTTATCCCAATATATACTCAGAACAGAGGTACTTGGGGTATACATCTAACCACATCAGCAAAGTATTAGGTTCTATTCTAATACTTGCCAATTGCATAGGTAATTTAGAGTAATTTCTTGAATCAATCAATTCATTAATCAGTCTATGATTCTCAACTCTGACACTATTTATATGATCTTTGGCATCCAGCCTCTTTTTCTATAACAATAAAGTGGGGAAATCAATATGACTTCCAGTAAAACGGGTACAGTTATTATAGTTTCTGTTTTAATTTTAAGATGCCTTTGATGATTAAATGAAATGAAAAACTATTTTATAAACAATAAAGCACCATATGACATATTGAGTCCTGCTGTGTGACAGTAAATCTTCTTGGTCCTTGGAGGAGAAAAGATGCAAGGACTCTAGCAGACATACTCTTACCACTCAGGAACTCTAAAAGCTGGTGACGGTCTACATGTGGCACCACTACAGCAACTATGCACTCAGGATTTCCTAGAAATAGTCTCCCTCCCCCTGAAAATTGCTTGTACCAGACAATGTGTCTCAATTTTTGGTTCAGAAGTATATTAATTATAGGCATAATGCCTGTTTTAAGGAAAGTTCACAAATCTCATTGAGGTTAATAGACTTAGGCATTATTTTTATAATAATGTTAATTATTTTAGTTTCAGAAGATGAAAAAAGCCTAGTTGCATGAATGTATCACTTCCTTTGCTTTGGTGATCTTGAAACAGAGTGCATGCATGTACGTGAGTGTGTTTAATTGGTAAAAATGTTCTGTCTCCTTTCAAAGAGGTATTTACATGATCAACTATCTTTTTATTTAATATAAAGTTGATTTTGAATTCGCTAAGAAAAAAGGGGTACCTTGTCTCAAACCTCCCCTCCTTCCCTTTTTCCCTCTTCCTTTTTTCCCTTTCTTTCTTTTTACTTTCTAGAAACTTGTTCTAGTCAAGTGAGAATCTGCCATTTTAGCCAAAAGTTTGCTCTCAAATTAATATTATCCTATGATTTCATCCTGAAAGAAATAGGTTCTGCCAAAGATAAAGGTTCTATAAGAGAAAGGTGTGTGTGTGTGTGTGTGTGTGTGTGTGTGTGTGTGTGTGTGTGTTTTGTTGGGGTTTGAACTCAGGTATATTCTACCTTCGAGTTACAGACCCAGTTCTATTTTTATTTTTTATTTTTTCTTTGAGACAGGGTTTCCCTAAGTTGCTGAGAGCCTCCCTAAGTTTCTGAGGCTGGCTTCAAACCTTTGATCCTTCTGTCTCAGTCTTCCGAGTGCTGGGTTTACAGGCATGTACCACCATGCCTGGTGAGAAGGTATTTTTATACAGAAAATAAATCCTGTTTTACTCCATTTCTGTGATGTTGCTGAGTGAGGCAGCAGATTGGCTCCATTGATGTCCACAGGAGTAGACACAGTGAAAATGAACAAACATTATTCTTAATAATTAATCTCAGCCGGGCGTGGTGGCGCACGCTTGTAATCCCAGTACTTTGGGAGGCAGAGACCGGAGGATCTGGGTTCGCGGCCAGCCTCAGCTCTCTCTCTCTCTCTCTCTC
>PVJS01053599.1:0-13234 GCA_004027185.1 Glis glis | reverse complement strand
TTTATAGCTGCACAATTCACAATTGCCAAACTTTGGAACCAGCCAAGGTGTCCATCAACAGATGAATGGATCACAAAACTATGGGATATGTACACAATGGAATTTTATGCAGCCACAAAGAAGAACAAAATCACATCATTTGCAGGGAAATGGAGAGAACTAGAGAACATTATGCTAAGTGATATTAGTAAGTCACTAAAAGTAAAAAATTGTGTGTCCCCCCTAATCTGTGGGAGCTAGATAGAATGGGACTTCGAAGGTACTTAAAATGGAAGAAGAAGAAATCTTTAGATGGACAAAGAAGGTGACCTAACTGAGGGAGCTGGCAGGGGGGTGGAGGGAAACACACTATAGCACATGATGTACATACACAAACCTATAAGACTCAATCACTGTCCGGAGCATGAAAGGGAGGGAATAGGGTGGGATTGGAGGGAGGGCTAAATGTGCAATGTGTGCATGTATGATGTTCATACCCTGACATATATCAAAATGTATAATTACAATGCACCAATAAATGAACATAAAAAAAAGAATAAAAATAGGGCTGGGGGTGGATCTCCGAGGTAGAATGCCCCTGGGTTCAATCCCTAGTACTGCAAAAAAAAAAAAAAAAGATAGTTGGTAATAAATGTGATGCAAACAGTCAACTGTAGTGGTCCAGGAAACAGCAAAAGTTTTAAGAGGTCTATGAGACAAGGGTAAGCAGAGGAAGGGAGCCCTTTATGCATGCCCAAAGTTGAAGCTGCAAATGGAGATGAAGCAATTCAGGGTATAAGGTCAAGTTGAAAATTCCACAAATATTACTGATAAATGCAATTGAATATGGATTTTACTGGCAATTGAAGGAAACAGGAAAAAAGACAGGTGCAGTGGAGCATGCCTGTGACCCCAGTACTTGGGAGTCTGAGACAGGAGGATTACAGGTTCAAGTTCAGCCTCAGCAGCTTAGCAAGGCCCTCTGCAACTTAGTGAGACCTTGTTTCAAAATAAAATATAAAACAGGACTGGGGATATATCTAAAATGTAGAACATCCCTGGGTGAGGTAAAGGTCTTAGAATGGAGTTTTAAGGAATGAGAATACTCACAAAAGGAGAGTTACAAAGGGTAGGCGTGGAGAGCTGAGCACCAAGGCCCAAGAGGATGCTCAGAGTGAGGGAGAGCAGTTCTAGGGAAGAAACATGAAGCACAAAGACAGGTATGTGAGGATGGCACGTGTAACCTGAAAAGGAAATAATGAAGAGCGTTCTGAGGTGTACTTGGCAAGATAGTTCCATCTCAGAATAGTTTGTAGCCGTGTTTTCCTGTATTTCTTACGCTCTTTTTTTTTCAGTGTGAAGACCATTGTTCTTCCGGACCTCACTACCCACTTAGTTTACCTTCTGCACTTAGAAAAAATAGGCCTTGCTTTCTTCTATACAAGGAGTTTGTCAGTTCTACTTTTCGTGCAAATGGAAATACACGTATGAATTCCATAGAAAGTATAGTGAATATTTGAATACTAGCCCCCTCAACAACTAAACAAGTCATGAATTGTACCGATGGATTGAGTTTTGGATTAAAGAAAAGTGTGTGTCCTGGAAGAGGTTGGGTAATGAGAACTGAGTTGGGAAATACTGAATTTTTCTTTTTTTTCTTTTTCTTTGGGTACTAGGGGTTGAACCCAGGGGCATTCTATCTCCAAGCTATACTCCCAAGCCTTTTTGTTTTTTTTAATTTTGAAACAGGGTTTTGCTAAGTTGCTGAGAGTCTCACTAAGTTGCTGAGGCTGGCCTTGAACCTGTGATCCTCCTGTCTCAACCTCCCAAGTACTGGAATTACAGGTGCAAGAAAGCAAAGCAATCTTTTCTATGGAAGTTACAAGATCACATAGAAACTGGCAGGCTTCCATTTTGTAACTGAAGCTTAGGTATCCGTTTTGTAACTTTTGTACACATGTCTATATGTTACACTCCCGGATGTAGTGGTTTCATGTTTCTCCTTTTGTAAAATCTGCCCAGTGAAAATTAGCCAACCAGATTAGATTGTAAAAGTCATACTCAAGCCAGCGAGAAACATCATAGTAGCCTTCATGTTAGGGAATAAAAGGCTGAGTGGATTGCCTGCTCGGTGTGTTTGCACTCTTCTGCACAGAAGTACATTGTCTTGCTGATTTACTTTTGGTTTCATGAGTTTGTTGTTATTGTTCTGTTTTATTTTGTTTCCTTGTTGGTTGGTTTTTTTGTTTTTTTTTTTTTTTTTGCAGCTTCCCTAAAATCTGTTCCTAACACAGGCATGAACCATCATGATAAACCTGAATTTCCTTTAATGGATTTTGTGTGTTTTTCTTCACAGAGCAATCTTAATTAAAAAGGCTACATGGTTCTGTTGTGAGGCGTAATCTCATGCCTGTAGTTAACCCAACACTCCAACCTCTGCTCCCCACTACACACACAGTGAAACCCTGGCATCTCTGCTGGCCCCTTTGACCGCAGTGGTACCTCTGGCTATCTCTGTAAATACTCTCGAGATGAGTAGCTGACCTGTAGCAGCCAGAAGTTGATTTGTTATACAACTCAAGTCCAGATCTCTGAATGATAGAGATTGCTGGGAATAATACTAGTGTGGTCAGTATATAGCACCAAAATTTCCACCCTCTGATGATGTCTCAGAACTGCCACTCCACCTGTCTCTTATTTTATTACCATGGGGCACCGATGGAACAGTGCCATGGGATGAGGGAAAGGCAAGAACTAAAATAGTCTTCCACACGTCAGTAAGTCCTGAGCCACTGTCATGATTTGTACCAAAGTCATGCACCATCGCCGCAATTATTTATATAGCATTACCCAGTAAATTGACTCACTGTTTTGACTTGACTTCATCCTAAGCAAATAACAACCATGATAGCACAGATTTAAGGGATGAATAACATCTCCAATGCTCATTAAAATAAATCCATAACTGATGCAATAAAAAAAGTATCCACATACAACCTAAAATCATCTTATGTGCCTCATAAGTCACACTTTGGGAAATACTCAACTGGAATAAATCTCAGCTGAGAGTTTCAAAAATTTCAGGCTGAGCCCAAAATATCGAGCTTGAACTGAATATGAAAAGGCAGGAGTGGGAAATTCTCTCTGCAGACTCACCCTTCTCATCTAAATAGACTATCATTTCATTCCATTTTCCTACATCCTTATTACTAGCAGATACCATTCAAGTACTGGCAGCTGTTAGGAGAAACCTAAAAAGGGGAAGGAATAGAAAGAAGCAAAGGAAAGAAATCTGACAAGTAAAATGGGGATCTGCTTGGTTTTCTGCTGTTTCTGTATTTCGCAGGTTGAAAGGCTAATATCAAAATATTGTGGTTTTAGAAGCATCATAATTACAGGATCTTGAATCGTATTTGTTATCACACCATGCCTTTGCCTTTGTCTCTCTTTCTGTCTCTTTAATGTACCATAATTATGTCTTCTGTGTGGGTCAATTATCTCTGAACTAGAAAACAAATTACCATCATTACCTCCGATTATTCTTCCCTTTTCTTTGATCCTATTTTGTGCAGCAACCCCAAATTTTGTGTTCATTTAGCCTTTCTCTTCCCTGGTTGCCTTGCTGGCAGAGCTGAGATGCAGAAGAAAACCATTCCCCTGCTGTTTCCAATGATTCTTCCCTTTCATCTCACTCCTTAAACATTGGTGCCTGCGCATTACCAAAATACATTCAAATGATCTTATTACCAACATAGCTCTTGGCTAACATGGCCTTTTAGTCACAGCGCCCCTTTAATCCTTTTCTTCCCCACCCTAACTACATTTACTAAATCCAAATTAGTACACAAAGGCCCATTCAAACTACATTAATATCTTAAAGAGCTACTGCATCCTAGTGTCAATAATCCTGAGATTAATGGGCTCTAAGACTTTTGTGACACAAAATTAATGAGGCTAGCTTGACCAGTGATCCATGAATTATGAAGGACCTCTCCATGCCGGCTCCAAAAAACCAATGATATTAGCATTTCTTTTGGTTGAAATAAAGAACAAAGTAAGAAAGGGGATGAGAGAAATAATATGCAAGAAATAGAAATAGATAGGTTTTCTTGATTAGGTTTTTCTAGACAGGTGACCAGACAACTAAGAGACAAGATGATGTATTTGCTTTCTCTTTAAAGAAAGAGCATAGATAAGAGGGCAGATGGGAGGGGGACCTTGGCAATTCTTTTATTTTTTTTTTTATTTTTGGTCAGTCTTCCTGGTTCCAGGATATTAGGCATCGTGATGACTTTTTATCCTGCCCATATTGACATACCGATTTCCCAGCAATCCCTATGACTAATTGAAAGAACATTCTTCTTAATGCCAGGGTATAGATGTTCGGTATTCAAATTTTTCGTGCAGCAAAGTGGGAGTGGGAAAGTGGGTTGTGCAGCAGCCATTTCTTTTAATTCATGCTGGCTGGAGTCCTATATGTAAATCGAAACCTTCGCTTCTACCACATCTCAGTGCCCTTTCTGCATTTTACGAGGTGCCTTCCCTCTCCCGTTTATGCCTCTCTATTTCTCGTTGTCCTGAATCTACACTGAGGGAGAAAAAAATAAAACTCAAAAATATATCCCACTGTGGCACTTAGGCAGTAAATTAGTATAACCAGATGTGTTGCAGGCACCAGGGAGCAGAGACTCTGTCTTTGTCCAATGTAGCTGTTAGGTTTAGAGCTGGGAATGGGAAGACTGACGCTGGAACAAAATTGGACTATGTTAGAGTCTAGAAAAGTAGCATTATTTCCCAAAATATCTCTCTTTCATGATTACGACCATGATGGTGGGAACAGCACATGGTCCAAAATCAGGGGCCCAGGCTGACATTTTCTTACACCCCCAGCTGAGATCACAACTCTACGTGTCCGATGGTCCTTGCTCCAGCTACATCCCAGGGCATCAGTGAAGATGCTTTGACAGGAAGCATGCACAAGCAGTTAGCAGTAAACACCGTGCAAATACAAGATGCTGTATTAAATAACATGACCTGCCTTCTCCTACTCTCCTTAGGTGGCAGAAAGGGAAATGCTCCATTGTGTATTACATGCACATGACAGTCAACCAGGGTTCTTGCCTATCTTTTCTCTGTTGTACCTTATAAGATTGGTGTAGGTATTCTATTAAGATTCTGCATTTATAGCTAAGGAAAATAGAACTCTGATTGCTTACCTGCCCACTTCCATGTATTTCACTTATTGGTTTATTCTACAAATATTAGGTGCTAGACATTGTTCTAGGACAATGTTGGTGAATGATAACTTACAGGCTAAATCCTTCCTGACACCTACTTTGACAAATAAAATGTCCCTGGGACAGAGTGTCCATGCAGCTTTCACACTACAAAGTTGGACAATGGCTATGGGGACCATATGGCCTGTGTAACATGAAATATTCACTCCCTTAGCATTTTGGGAAAGAGTATGTTGACCGCTATTTTAGGGGCTCAGGATACAGCAATGCTGGAAAGAGAAAAATAAAGCAATCCCTGCTCTCAGGGTGGTCAAGTTCTAGTGAAGGGAGATAGTCAATGAACTGAATTTTAAAAATCATGCAACTTGTCGGAATGCTAATCATCATGGGAGAGATTAAGCCGGGTAAGGCTCAGGGAAGTGGTTACAAGTTTTGACCGGTATTCTGGGAAGTTTTCACGGAGAGTTGAGGGCTGGGGGCAGTTGAGCTGGGGCTATAGAGGCCAAAGTAACAACTTTGGATTTTGCTCTGGGTAAAATGGGGAAGGACTGGAGGTATTTCAGTGGGAAAATGTCATGATTTTTCTTTTTTTTTTTTTTTTTGGTGGTACCAGGGATTGAACCCAGGGGCATTCTACCTCCAAGCTACACCCCCAGCCCTATTTTTTATTCTTTATTTTGAAACAAGGTCTCACTAAGTTGCGGAGGGCCTCACTAAGTAGCTGAAGCTGGCTGCCAACCGGGATCCTCTGGTCTCAACCTCCCAAGTACTGGGATTACAAGCGTGCGCCACCACGCCCGGCTATTAGTTTTTTTAAGAGTCACTGCAGCTTCTCTGTTGAAAGTGGGTATAATAATGCATGATCTCCTGGTAGCGCACACATGTAATCCCAGTATTTGCGAGGCTGAGACAGGAGGATCACAGGTTTGAGGTCAGTCTCAGCAACTTAGTGAGACCCTGTTTCAAAATTTAAAAAATAATAAAATAGGGCTTGGGATGTAGCTCAGAGGTAGAGTGTCCCTGGGTTCAATCCCCAGTACCTCCCCCCCAAACACACACACACATACTCTCTAAACAAGTAGATGAGTGAGGAGGCTTTTGCAATGTGCTAGGCAAGAGATGCTGGTAGTTTCTGTGGTGGCTATAGTAATGGAAATAGAAATAATTGACTTCTAGTAATATTTTGCAAGTAGAGGGATGGGATTTACCGATGTCTCAAATGAGAAGTATGGGAGAAGGAGAGTCCAGGACGGCCCTCCGAGGACTTTGGCCGGGAAGGCCGGAGTTGCCATCGTCAGAGGGCTGGAGCTGGAGTAGAGCTAAGGGGTGTTTTAGTTTCCCATGGCTGCTGTAACAAATTGCCACAAATCTGGTGACTTAAAATGACAGAAATTTATTTTCTCATGATTCCAGAGACCGAAAGTCTGAAATCAAAGTCTTGGCAAGACCACACTTTCTACAAGGGTCTAGGACCTCCTTCCTCATTTCGTACAGCTTCTGGTGGCTCCAGGTATTCTTTGGCTTGGACTACATCACTCTAATCTCATCGCTGTCTTCCCATGACCTTCTCCTTGTCTGTGTGTCTTCTGTCTTTTATAAGGACATCTCTCATTGGATTTAGAGCCCACTCAAATAATCCAGGATCATCTCAAAATCCTTAACTGAATTACATCAGCTAAGTCGTTTTCCCAAAGAAGGTCACATTTAAGGGTTCTAGGTAGAAATATCTTTTGGAATGGACACCATCCAATCCTCTGCAGTGGGAGGACTTGGAGTATTGTCCTAGTCATGTTAGTTTGACCCTTTGCTTAGTTAACTGTGTGGAGATGTTGAGTAAGCAGCTTCATACATGGACCTGGAATTCAATCATATAGTGGTGGGGCCCAAGAGTCCCACCCAGTTCTTCCTCTGCTCATGCTTGCCTGGGTGTTTAGAAGGTCTCTCACACACAGTGAAACAACTGGTAAGATGGTCCTCCATATAAAGTAATATGCCCTGTCTGTTGCATGCCAGTGTTGATGCCCTTGTGTACAACTCAAGGAGCTGCCTCCTTTCTCCTCTGAAATGCTGTCTGTATGTGACTAATGCAAGATTTTTTGGGGGTAGAAGGAAAGTGGCATTGTTTTCCTTTGGTGTTGCTATCAGGCTTAGCAAAGCCCAGAAGGCAGTACAAATGCCTCCTTTCGACTATCCGTGGGTCCTCCCTTGTAAAACACTGGGCGCATTTACAAGCTGGGGTTAAGGGTTCAACCAATAGCTTGACACAGCAAGCATTTTCTCTACCCCATAGAGAATAAATGGTTTTGCCAGCAGCATCTTCTAACCCAGGGAGCTAACTGCCTGGGAAGAAATCTGAGCGTTAGGCTGCTTGATTCTGACTCAACACAGAAATTCTGCCAAATCCCAAACTTCAAAGCTCAACATGTTAATGAGTTCCCGGAGTCTCCGGAGACCTCTTTCTGGTCAAAGAAAAGATCTATCAAAGCACCTTCTCCTTAATTTAAAGTGAAAATTGATGTTATCCGGGTGTCAGATGTAATCATGTTCATTTATCATGGAATATATAAGGGACCATAGTAGTGATCCAATTATAGGTTTGAAATGAGTTTGGGGTTCCCTGTTTTTGTCAATCTGATTCATGAAGTATTTTCCCTTTCCGATAATCAAAAGTTATTGATGTAGGTTTGGGGCTTATTGATCTAACTAAAAAGGCCCAACGGTGGAATTACAGCCCTTTTTTGAAAAACCATGAAATTGATATACCAGAAATTGAATTTGAACATTAGCATTTGAGTCAAATCTACTTTTAATAAGCAACAAGAGAGAGTGAATCACTTGGGACAGAATAACCCAGGAGAAAGCCATTCAAATGTGGATTCTTCCTCCAAAAGGTTTCTGGCTTCATTTTTCAGAATCAGCTGAGACAGAAAATATCTTCATCCAATGGTCTGTTCAATGATGTAAATGTGTTAGTAGCTTCCCTGAGCTCCCATCAGGTAGGGAACACTAGGAAATCATTTAAGAACCTGGTTTATTATCTCCATGTGGGCACCAAAGGTGTGTTGAAACTGTTCAGTTACCTTATTCTTCAAGGACAGAAATGAATTTGATTAAGAGCAGGTCCAAAAGGGTTGGGCATAAGAGAGAAGAAAGCAATACATCTTGCCCTGTAGTTACTACCCCTTGTTCTGAGGAAGACAATAGTGTCTAGTTGTTTAAATAATAGACTTAGTCTTTGGGAGAACATTTGTGAATATCCATTCTGTAATTTACCATTCTGTGGCTTTAGTTAAGTCACTGAGCCTTTCTAAGTCTCATGCCTTCATATATAAAGAGGGGATACAACTAGCACAAATCTCATAAGGCTATTGTGAGGGCCAAATGTAAAGAACACAACACATTGCCCAGCACAAGGTAAGTAATATTAATCACAGCTATAAGCAGCTATAAGTATTATGATCCTAATAATAAAAGCAGGGCTAAAGTTAAATGCTGATGATTCCATACATTTACATGGGAGCCAAACATCCTTTGATTAATTCTCAGACCCATTCACCCCACACAAGAGACTTTGATGCAAGGCCACATCTGCTGAGAATGTGATCAGAAGTTTCTTTTCCTATTAGGGAAAGTAGAAAAGTTGCTTTCATACTGTGTGTGTGTGTGTGTGTGTGTGTGTGTGTGTGTGTGTGTGTGTGTATGAGAGAGAGAGAGAGAGAGAGAGAGAGAGATTTGGCCGAAGATCTAGAAGCCCTGGGGCACCTGGCATGGAGAACAAATGCAGTTATTATTGAAAACTGAAAATTTTGATGAACCTAATAGCCAAAGGCAAATCAAGTCCACACAGCATGAAACTAAAAGTAGGACAATGAGAAAAACAGGCTGAGCTAATATTCAAGCTTCAGACCTGTGGCAACAAATAATGGTGTGGGGCACAGTGAGCAAGAAACAATCCAAGAAAATAGAAATGCCAATTTGGACCCCTTTTAGAAATTGTCAGTTACATGGATTTTTTTTCTTTTTGTGGGATGGGGATTGAACCCAGGGGCATTCTACCTCCAAACTATACCCTGAGCTCTTTTGTTTGTTTGTTTTGAAACAGTGCCTCACTAGGTTGCTAAGAGTCTCACTAAATTGCTGAGGCTGGTCTTATTACATGGATTGTGAAGTCATTCTGTACCTAACAAAGCAAAAGGCCAAATATATCTGATTAGGATTCCACCTAGATGGGCAGTTCTAACCAGATTCTACTCATTGGTAATTTCTTACTCCATCATCTCTTATAAAAGTATCTTGGTTTCAGAACATAGTGCTCCCACTTCTACCTTGTTGGTTCGTCTTGGCCAACTCAGCCCCACACCTTGTTCTGAGGTGAAGTTCACTATCCTCTATCTAAACGGACTCTCACTGCCTCACTGGAATAATCCTCCCAGGAGTCACAAGGCAATCTATAAAACCTAGTAAGAGAGAAGGGAAAGGTGCTGGTCATAGTGTTGCATGACTATAATCCTAGTACTTGGGAGGCTGAGACAGGAGGATTGCAGGTTCAAGGCCAGCCTCAGCAATTTAGCAAGGCCCTATTTCCAAATAAAAAATGAAACAGGGCTGGGGATATAGCTCAGAGACAGAATGCCCCTGGGTTCAATCCCCAGCACCACAAAAATAAAATAATAAAATAACATAAAATAAAAACAGACATGAAGGGAGAAATGTGTGTTAGTTGTTGAGGGAGATTCAAGGCTATCTCCAATCCTGATGGCAAGCCTGGTTGAGATGGCCTCTCAACAACTACATGGCGATAGTAGGAAACCATTCATCCATTCCTTTAACAGAAACTTAAATTCAAATTAATATGAATTCAGTTACTTCATATTCATTGAATGCCTACTCTTGCCAAGTTGCAGGGGCAGGGAACAGAAAAAATTAGGTCATTATAAAAAACTCAAATGAATGAGAATATCACTTCAGATAAAATTGTTGGTAGAAAAGGTCATGATAAATAAAATTACAGATATATTTTGAAGGTACTAAATGAAAGGATTTTCTACTAGATTGCAGAGCTATAAAAGAAAGAGGAAACTCAGGATGACTCCAAGTTTCGTGGCCCAAGCATCTGGTAGGATGAGGCTTCCAGTCGTGGCGCTAAGACGACTGTGGGAGGACCCAATTTGGGAGTTTGGAAATCCAGAGCTATGTTTTGGCCATACGAAGCCTAAAATGACAACTTTATATCGCTGGGGGACGTGTTGAGTAGGCAGTTAGATATGTGACTTAGGGAGAGAGATGTGGGTTGTAGATATGAATTTACAAGTTGTCAGAGTTTAGATGGATTTTAAAACCCCGAAACTGGGAAAGACAACCTAGAGGGTGAGTGTAGATCCAGGGATGTGATCTAAAGACTGGACTTTGAAAGATGAATGAGCAGGAGAGAGAGAGAAAGGGTGACAAGTCAAAAAGGAAAAAAAAAAAAAAGAGGAAGCAAAATGAATAAAGTTTCAAGAAGAAAATGATCAGCTCTTCCTAATATTCTCTCCAGCCCCCAGATTATGGGGAATAACAACTGACCTCTGAATTTGGTCTCATGGAAATTGTTGAGGACTATGGCAAGACGTGTTCAATGAGAGGGGGAATAAAACACCAATTAATGGGAGTTTAAGAGAGATTGGTGGGAAAGGAATTGGAAATAGCAAATATAGTAGACAGCACGTTTTTTGTTGTTGTTGGTACTGGGGATTGAATCCAGGGGCGTTCTACTTCTGAGCTGCACCCCCAGCTCTATTTTATTTTGAAACAGTGTCTCACTAGGTTGTGGAGGGCCTCACTAAGTTGCTGAGGTGGCCATGAACCCGTAATCCTCCTAGACAGCACTATGCAAGAAGTTTTTCTGTAAAAGAAAGATGACCCCAACAAAGGGATTAAACCACTGGCTACTTTCCCTAGAAAGGAAAAATGATTCAGGATCCCCATTTGGTTCCAGGGGATCGAAATCCCACGTTGACAACACTTTAAGGATCATACGCTCAACACCACTAGTATGGTAGTGGGGGGATAGAGATAAGGTACAGTTCCAGATCTCAGAAAGATTTGGGTCAAGTACGAGAGAAATTTATGATGTGAGGGTCAGAAAAAACACTGTGACATTTAATCCTTGAAATTATCTCAGTATAGAAGATTTTAGGTATTTGCACATTTAACATTGGCAGATTTTTTAATATTTAGAAATCACTCTGAACCTTCAAGATGTATGGTAACTGGCAGTTTTGCTGAGAAGAAGACTGGAATGTGTGTGCTGCTGGGCTGGTATGGAGAAGAGTCCGCCTATGTACTTAGCCCACCACCTGGCGTCTGCAAAATCAGATCTATGATTCTCAACTGTCATATGAAAGAAAACATATATCAAGAATCTCAGGTAAGTCACTGAAGGTCTTTTTCATAATAGAAAATGGCATGCGTGTGTGTGTGTGTGTGTGTGTGTGTGTGCCATCATATTCCCTGGTTGAGAGTAACACAATATTGACTAACACATTTCCAGGCCCATCTCAGAACTTGGGCTGAAGACCAGTGATGAAGACAATGAACTACACCCCTCAATTCCTCCTCTATCCATGCAGGGAAAGGTATCCAAGAAGGAGAAGGTATGAAGGGCAGGTTCACTCACTCTGCTGTTTGGGGGGACAGTGAAGGCATAAAGAACTTCTGGGGATGGAAGTAGTCCAACACCCCAATGTTCAGGCCTAACCCTGCCCCCTGGCTCACCCTGTGTTGGACAATCAAGTATGTGGCCACAGTGTCATCAAATGTTCTGTTCAACACAGACAGCCATGTCCAGTGTGGGTTGTAACCCAGGTAACCTATGACTCTCATGACCATGGGGTTTGGGTGTTTGGGGAGCTGCTCAGCCACAGGTGCCCCAGGATTTGGTCGGCTGTGGGGTCTATGGTCAATAATTGATTGATGACCTTTGGCACATCAGGGGAAAAGTGAGAGGGCATCCCGTACCTTCCCTGCATGACTGGCTCCTTCAGCTGCTCAAAGGTGGTGCTGTTAAAGGGGAAGTGGTCCAGAGCATAAAGTAGAGGACAGGATGACACCCAGGCCCCAGTTTCTACCTTGGTGCCATACTGTTAACCCTGGTATAGCTCCAGGGCACAGAACTACAGAGTACCACAGAACACCTTCACCTTCCGGCGGGCCATGACCTTGGGGCTCAGCCCAACGTCTAAGACTTTGCGTTACCTCCCTTGTCCAGCAGGATGTTTCCTGGCTTCAGGTCCCTGTGTGTGATGCCTCCTCATGGCAGTAGTGTACTGCACACAAGACCTGCTTGAACAGCCACCAGGCTTCATCCTGATACCAGTGAGCCAGTAAGCCAGTGCCCTCCACACACGTGCTCCATCGCCAGGTGGGCCAGTGAGCCAGTGCCCTCTGCGCACGTGCTCCATCACCAGGTGGGCCAGGAGCCAGTGCTCTCCACACATGTGCTCCATCGCCAGGTGTGCCAATGAGCCAGTGCTCTCCACGCACATGCTCCATCACCAGGGCCAGTGAGCCAGTGCCCTCCACACGCGTGCTCCATTGCCAGGTGGGCCAGTGAGCCAGTGCCCTCTGCGTACATGCTCCATCACCAGGTGTGCCAGGAGCCAGTGCTCTCCACACACATGCTCCATCGTCAGGTGGGCCAGGAGCCAGTGCCCTCCACACATGTGCTCCATCACCAGGTGGGCCAGTGAGCCAGTGCCCTCTGCGCACATGCTCCATCACCAGGTGGGCCAGGAGCCAGTGCTCTCCACACAATTGCTCCATTGTCAGGTGGGCCAGTGAGCCAGTGCCCTCCGCACACGAGTTCCATCGCCAGGTGTGCCAGTGAGCCAGTGCCCTCCACACACATACTCCATCGTCAGGTGTGCCAGTGAGCCAATGCCCCCCACACATGTGCTCCATCGTCAGGTGGGCCAGGAGCCAGTGCCCTCCACACAAATGCTCCATCTCCAGGTGGGCCAGTGAGCCAGTGCCCTCCA
>PVJS01053598.1:0-13240 GCA_004027185.1 Glis glis | reverse complement strand
CATTCTACCTCCGCGCTACACCCCTGGCCCTATTTTTTATACTTTATTTTGAAACTGGGTCTCACAAAGTTGCGGAGGACCACACTAAGTAGAGAGAGAGAGACAGTGAGAGAGAGAGAGAGAGAGAGAGAGAGAGAGAGAGAGCTGAGGCTGGCCGCGAACTCGAATCCTCCGGTCTCTGCCTCCCAAAGTACTGGGATTACAAGCGTGCGCCACCACGCCTGGCTGATCATTTTTGAAATGGCAAAATTATGGAAAGAGAGAACAGATTGTGGTTGCCACTGGGTAAAGAGGGGTATAGTTAAAAGAATATATGCGTGGCCACAAAAGGGTAACAGGAGTGATTTTTGTGGATGAAATGTTCTGTATCTTGACTATATCAATACCAATATCCTGATTGTAGTTTTGTACTATAGTTTTATAAGATGTTGTCACTGGAGGAAACCAGGCAAGTGGCACATAGATCTCTCCATGTTATTATCTCCTCCTCCTCCTCCTCCTCCTCCACCTCCTCTTCTTCTTCGTCGTCGTCGTCGTCTTCTTTTTCTTTTTTGGTACTTGGGGATTGAACCCAGGAGTATTCTACCTCTGAGCTACACCCTGAGCCCTATTTTTTTATTTTTTATTTTGAAACAGGGTCTCACTAAGTTGTGAAGGACCTTGCTAAGTTGCTGAGGCTGTCCTCAAATCTGTGATCCTCCTGCCTCAGCCTCCCGAGTACAGGGATTATAGGCATGCACCACCATGCTCTGCTTCCATGTTATTTCTTACAAATGCTTGTGAATCTCCAATTAT
This sequence comes from Glis glis, assembly GCA_004027185.1. Taxonomy (NCBI): domain Eukaryota; kingdom Metazoa; phylum Chordata; class Mammalia; order Rodentia; family Gliridae; genus Glis; species Glis glis. The sequence goes on along the minus strand of PVJS01053598.1, from coordinate 12,445 downwards.
CTCAAAATAAATATTTTGATTTAAAAATGAACAACTAAGTAAATAATTTGCCATATCTGAAAGGATATTCACAAAGGTGATTGCAAAGGAGAACCTAAGGTTTTAGGCATTTTTTCCTACTTTTTACTTGTATTTTTGAGTTTTCTGCAATGAACTTCTATTGCTTCAGTAATAAGGAAGAGGAGATACAATATTCTTGTAACCTGAAGTATCTTTCAGATAGAGCTGTATCCCTCTATTCATATCAATACAAGGTTCCATGTATGAAAGACACCTTTAACTTTACCTTATTTCTATTATGAAATATTTTAACCTGTGGCAGGATATTTTGTGGCTGTAGTATAAACTTGTAATTTGAATAAAGAGGATGTGTTAAATAGTGGAAGTGCTGGCCTTTTTTTCCCCCTACCTTAGATGCTTTGGATCCATTAACATTTGCCAAAAATTAAATTGTCTTGCAGAACCAAAAGTGTAGGTTCTGAACCTTAGAGACTCTGACCTAATGGAGTACATTATGGCTTTATGCTGACAATGGGATGAAAGAGGCATTGAGAATCAGTTCAAATAGTTTTGCTTAGCTGTAAGAGTATGCACACATATATGTATGCATGCACTTCTAATTTCTGAAAAAGATCACTGCCAGTTCTTTAAAAAACTGCTGGCCTATTTTCAAAAGCTGAAAATGAGCTGGAGTCCAGGGCTCAACATCAGAAATCAAGAGGCGATTTAAGTGATGGTGACAGAAAGTTTCAGTGAATACAAAAGATGAAATGGAGGGAAGCTGGATAAAGATAATTCAGAATCCAGAATCCAAAGGGCAAGAGAAAATAAAGAAGTTAGAGGTCAGCATCACTGAGCAGGAAATGGCTCTGTAGCTCTAATTGATTCTGCAAGCTCCTGGAGGGATGGAACTTATTTTGGAAACATAAAGGTGTAGGGCATAAGCAGAAAATATGTATCAGATACAGAACCAATAGTTATCCAAGAATACATCTCAACCAGCATTGTAATTATATTTTGGAGCCCTTAAGCAAAATTCTTCAAAGTTATCTCTTTGCGGTTCTCTAAAGAAATAACCTTTGCCTTATGCCCTGGGAAACCCACACTCTCCTCTGCAAGATGGCAGTGCTTATCAATCTGAAAAGATCATTGTGAGAAGTAATGTAAGTTTATAAAGTATTAAACCTCAGATGAACGTAGGAATGTTCGGTCACCTTCATTATTGTGTTTTCCTGAAACTGTAGAGTGTGCTTAGGCTTGAAATGAAACACTGCTCTGCTGTATAATTCAAGTTATTTGGAGAATTTACTCTGTGCCCTAATTCTGTTTAGTGGTAGGTCTGCCATCTAGTGGCCACTTAAATAAATATAAACTGTGATCATAAATTAAGGATCATTTGAAAATATTAGGTGATCCAAACAGATCATTTCTGGTTCAAATGTAAGCAGGCAAAAAGGATTTGACAATGGAAGGCATATTTTTATTCAGAAGGACTCAAAGATAAATATGCTGACTTAAACCACGATGAGTATAGAAGCAAATTAAAAACAATTATTTGTATTTAGAGTTCAAAATAATTTTATATTCAAGAACAGTCACCGAATTTATTAAAAGAAAGTAATTAGTATATTAATGTGAATATTTATGCCTCATTATATTTCATTTAAATAACATTTATCTTGTCTCATTTTTAACTTAAATAAGTGAAATAAAATAAATGAAAAGGAGATACATTTTTTCAGTACTTGGGTTTTTGCTACCTATCAATTTGCAAAAGAATCAAGACTTAATTAGTAAAACTTAAGCACAGTTCCTGAATTTAAATTCTAAAACATAAAAATATATCTGTTCATTTTCACAGGACAAAAATTATTAAGGCTTTTTAGAATTTATTGCTTTGATTTATTTGTTAGTAGAAGTGACCAGTAGAGCTAGGTTTCCTATGCTTAGTCTCCTGGCATAATTTTCAGAGTTATTTATCTAAAACTACATACTCCCAACCCCAGTTCCTCTCAGAGTACTAACCTGATGGCTTGTATTTCTAAAAGTCCCAGTTTTTTTTTTGTGTGTGTGGCATGGGGGATTGAACCCAGGGACATTCTACCTTTGAGCTACATCCCAAGCCCTATATTTTTTTATTTTGGTTGAAACAGGGTTTCAGTAAGTTTCTGAGGGCCTTGCTAAGTTGTTGAGGCTATCCTCAAACATGCAATCCTCCTGTCTCAGCCTCCCAAGTACTGGGATTATAGGTGTGGGCTACCTTGCCTGGCTATGCCCCTGTGATTACTCTTGTGATTAAAAATTACATTTTTACAACACCTATAAAGGACAGTGGACATATGCTGAGACATACTCACTGAGCTAACTTCATTAGACATGTGTGCAATATTCACATTTCAATGTTACAATTTTTACTTTTTGTTTGGTATACATAAACAGAGATTAGATCCACCTCCAAGATATAGTTATTTGCTATTCTAATCAGTTATAGTAAAGCCATTAAGTAAATAATAGTAAAAATCCAATAACCACTGGGTATGTTTTCCATTGTTGTTGCAACCAGTTAATTTCTCCGTGGGCTTATTATTGGTTAAAATATCAGCATGGTATCACATTGTTCAAACTGAAGATAAGGTAATTTTGCAATTGCCAGTATTGTGTAGAAATGTCCTATGATAATCCATAAACCCAAACTCTGAGTGCTGACAGACTGACAAATATTTGCAAAATGCAGGTAAAATCATTTAAAAACATATTTTACCCGCTTAACCCTTGATTTATGGGGTTCACATTTGTTTTCAATACATAAATACATTTTGCAATCAAGTATGGGAAGCTCAAAGTCATGAATAATCTCCAATACGCAGTAAGATTTTCATATACCTGCCAGTGGCTAGACTTAATTCTAAGCAGAAATACAACTATTTCTACAAGTGATTATGTCAAGAACCACGGTGTTTTAGAATACAGTATCCCCAGTGTGTGAAATTGACTTTTTCGCCGGGCGTGGTGGCGCACGCTTGTAATCCCAGTACTTTGGGAGACGGAGACCGGAGGATCCGGGTTCGCAGCCAGCCTCAGCTCTCTCTCGCTCTCTCTCTCTCCCTGTCTCTCTCTCTCTCTCTCTCTCTCTCTCTCTCTTTCTCTCTCTCTCTCTACTTAGTGAGGCTCTCTGCAACTTCGTGAGACCCGGTTTCAAAATAAAGTATAAAAAATAGGGCCGGGGGTGTAGCGTGAAGGTAGAACACTCCTGGGTTCAATCCTCGGTACCGCAAAGAAAAAAAAAAAAGAAATTGACTTTTTCCATTTAAGCTGTATGCTTTCTAACAACATAAACAAACTCCCAGGGTCTTAAGACCAAAAAAATAAGATAATTGTTCAAAAGAAATAATTTAAGATTCTTCAAGAAAAACAAAAGAATCCATAGTTGTGATATAGCAGAGTCAGTGTGTCGGTCACCTTTCTGCCATGACAACTGAGATAAACAATGTAAAAGGAAAGAAAGGTTTTCTTTGGTTCATGGTTTCAGAGGTTGCAGCCTGTGTTCAGTTGGTCCTGTTGCTCTGGGGCCTGTGGCAACAGCAGCACATCAGGGCAGGAGCGCAGAGCCAAGAAGGCTGCTCACCTCACAGCATCTGGGAAGTGAAGAGAGACAGGAAGGGGCTGCGGTCCCAATACCCACTTCACGGGCAGGGTCCCAGTGACCTAACTTATCCCCACTAGGGTCTGCTAAGGGTTCCACCACTACCCAGGAACACCACAGCTGGCAACCAAGCCTTTGACAAACGGACCTGTGGGAGCCATTCCATATCCAAATGATAGTAGTCACTCATAAGATTGAAACCATGGTCTTGAATAATTAAAATTTCTTTATCTGTTATTTTATTGTATCACAGACTCACTCTGGGCCAAATTCATGAAGGGGAAGTAACATTAAGTGTGCATTTTCTTTAAAACACACAGTGGTAAAAGGGGCCCTCATTAGAGATTCTTGTTCTAGCAGCCTCACCCAGCAGAGTGCTGACTACCACTGCTGGCCTTTTGCAGTAAGCAATTTCTTTGAAGGGAAGATGAGAAGTCCATCAGAAAAGGGGGTCTCTTTAAGAAAAACTAAACATTTTTATAATATATAAAATATGGACACCATATCTACTAGAAGAAAACACTTAGAGGTAGAAAAAAAATTACAAAATAAATTTTAGTCCATGCCCTCAGACAGGACTGAGGGCCAAATCTAGCCCTCTGTATGATTAGTGAATAAAATTTTATTATAAATAAAGCTCAGTGGACACAAACATGCCCTTATATGTACAAATTTTGTATAACCACTTTTGTCTCTTTTTTGCACAATGTTTTCTCTCCTTTTTCCTACCCCAAACTTGCAAAATCTAATTTATTCTAAGGTAGAACTTCATATAAAAGGAATAAATGGGATATATCATTTGGAGGTTTGTTTTTACACTTAACATTAGTTTTCTGAGATTTATTGATGCTGCTGAATATAGGAGTAATTTATTTCAACTTTTTAACTATTGTAATAATTCTTTTATATGAATAAATTATATTTATTGTATTATCAATGTGTACTTGGGTTGAATCTGACACTTTGATTTTTGCTCAGGAATGTGGCTATGAACATTCTTCTACACATTTCTTTATTAACAAGTCCAACAGCTAGGGATGGTGGTGCACGCTTGTAATACCAGTACTTGGGAGGCTGAGACAGGAGGATCCCAGGTTTGCGGCCAGCCTCAGGTACTTAGGCCTTCTGCAACTTAGTGAGACCCTGTCTCAGAATAAAAGGTAAAAAATTGGGCTGGGGTGTAGCTCGGAGGTAGAATGCCCCTGGGTTCAATTCCCAATACCAAAACAAAAACAAAAACAAAAACAAGTGCAAAAATTGCTCTAAAATATTCACCTAAATGTCAATTTGACTTTTAGGATAGTTGGAAAACACTTGATCTTGTGACTTTAGTTTTCTTTTTGAATAGTAGTAAGTAGAAACTTTTATTGATACCAAGTATTTTTCCCCCTGTCATTATTGACCATTCACATTTCATCTTCTATGAAAAGCCCATTTAAATTTTTGGTTTTTTCCTACTGCCTCCCCCATTTGTTTTTTGACAAAGATGAAGACTTGAAGATGTTTTTCACATATTCTGGATAATAGCTTTTCATCAATTATGTGTTGCAAATATCCTCTCACTTGATGGCACGTCTTTTTTATCTAGGTATGAGAGAACAGTAATCTAAAACACTAAAAGTTCATGGTAGAAGGATGACCACACTCAAACAACTGTACCCACTTGACAGGAATAGAATACTTGAAAACATATGCTTGAAATGGCATTATTTGTTCTGTAAAAAAATAGCAAACTATTAGAATGAGTTATTCAAAATGGTAAATGAATTCATGAAAATAAATAATGCATTTATGAAAGTTCATGTTGATACTGCATCTTAAATGACAGAGAAGTATGAAGTTTTACATCAAGAATATGTCTGAAAAGCCTAAGATTCCAATACCATATTTTATTCACAAAGAAGCTTGCTTTCTTATGCAAAATATGCCTGAAATCTTACATTAGTGAACTTAATAAATTTCAAAGTATTCAAGTTCTCTATGTTTTCAGCTTTATAGACCTAATGGAAATCAAATGTCTCAATCTATTATTCTTTTTTTTTTTTTTTGTGGTACCGGGGGTTGAACGCAGGGGCGTTCTACCTCCGCGCTATGCCCCCGGCCCTATTTTTTATACTTTATTTTGAAACCGGGTCTCACGAAGTTGCGAAGGGCCTCACTAAGGAGAGAGAGAGAAAGAGAGAGAGAGAGAGAGAGAGAGAGAGAGAGAGAGAGAGAGACGGAGAGAGAGCGAGAGAGCTGAGGCTGGCTGCGAACCTGGATCCTCCGGTCTCCGCCTCCCAAAGTACTGGGATTACAAGCGTGCGCCACCACGCCCGGCGTTCAATCTATTATTTAATAAAGAAAAAATGTTTGTTGGAAATACCAAGCTAAGCAGTGAAAGAAAATTGTACATAAATCATTCTGCAGATTTTCAAAGGGTAGTTTTAGATTTTAAGAAATCTTAGCTGGGCATGGTGGTGCACGCTTGCAATCCCAGTACTTGGGAGGCTGAGACCAGAGGATCTGGGTTTGTGGCCAGCCTCGGCTACTTAGTGAGGCCCTCCACAACTTAGTGAGACCCTGTTTCAAAATAAAGAATAAAAAAATAGGGCTCGGGGTGTAGCCCAGAGGTAGAATGCCCCTGGGTTTAATTCCCCAGTACTGCCCCAAAAAAAGAAATCTTATCTAACTGATCTTTATTAGAAGCTTAAAGTAAAATGGCTAGGTATCCATATGTATATAAATACATGTACATACATAATACACATTCATAAAATATATATGTTCAAGTGTTATACATCAACATATAAGTATAAGGACACCCCAAGAGTTCTCCCCTTCATAAAAACCACAAGAACACTGACAAAAATGGTCAAAATCAACTTCTAATAACTCTTTATTTTAAGTGATATCTTTCACTAATATGGTTAGTGCTTATTTGTAAAACAATGGCTGAATTTTTAAATGATATCTTTCACTAATACAGTTGGTGCTTATTTATAAAACAATGACCGAATCTTCATTAAGAACAGGAAGCTATGTCATATTTTTTTCTACCCTAATACCATCCCCTTTCTTCAAGACTTTGCTTGCCTTGAAAATCAAACAGCCCCAGAGTCCCAGCAAAACCAGCAGTGTGTCAATGTGTAGAAAGGGCAGAATACATACGGAGCTCCTTCAAAGCCCATTCCCTGATAACTGTCAGTATGTGGCTTGTTCTTTGGTAAATCCCACATGCAAAACCTCTTTGATCTGACTCAGAGCTTAAGGCAAAGGCATTTGCCACAAAGAATCAGCAGCAATTGTTAAACTTTGTGGTTTAGCAGAGTTGGTAATGGCAGTTAAAGAAAACCACAAGCTGACCACAAACTTTCAAGCCAGGAGTGAGTTATCTATAGGTGGAATTGGAAAGCTCTGATGTAACCTTGGGAATCTAGAATGCCACGCTCATCTCCACTACTTTGTACAGGCCTGGGGTCGGGGGACAGGAAACACCCTGAGCTCTCATTCCTGAACTATACTGAGCTTCTGTGCAAGCCCGCAGCCAGGGGAAAGGTGGAGTTGTAAACTGCCCAAGAATTGAAGGTATGCCTTCAATTCTCTGTACACTGAGCTCCTCAGCAAAAGGTTGGAGATTTATTGGTTTTGGTTATATAAGGAAATCTCCATCAAATCATTACCTGACTAATCAGCCAACCAAGAAGACCATCCAATCATTAGCTAACTAATCAGCCAACCAAGAAGAAAGTTCAGTGTCCACACACAAAAAGGAATACTAGTTTTAGAGAATTAATTCAAGAAGTCACTAAACAATCAATAGCAGCAACACCAACCCTTTGCACCACAGGCAGGGTACGTTGTGTGCACCCAGGACTCTTGGGTGCATGGAGAGCAGTGCTAAGTCCCAGGGGTGGAGCAGGCTTGTGTCTGCTCTGTCTGCCAGCAGGAGAGTTTCACTGACTTCAGGCTTGTAGAGGTCTCCCTGTGTAAATTACTCAGATAGCTTGCTACTGGGTCATTCCTCCATGGCACTATCTGCTGCGCTCTCCAAGGAAGACAAGGATGTGGGGGATTATGTTTCCGTAAGGTGTAGGCTTAGACTGACTTTCCATTCTGCCACTGTTTCTGTAATGATTTTGTCAGATATACCTTTCTCCTAGTTTAAGTATTATCGGGATAGATTTTTGTTATGCTTTCAACCAATTCTCAGGCTCCCTTTAGGCAATTTCTCTTAATGAATCCTATGGAGAAAAGGAGTAGGTCCAAGAGAGGTTATTTCAAGTTTTCTCTTAGAGTGTCTCTTTAGTATATAATTAAGCGTGTGATTAACTGTTAGACTGCCCATCTTGGTTAAGACCAGGATTTTGCCTCTTCTTTCTGGACTATAAAAATTGATATGCATTGGGTTTCATAAATTTTGCTAAAACCCAGTTTAGTTCTCTAAATTTCCCCTGCTATTTAGTAACAAGACTTGTCAAATTACTATATTCTGAATTATTCATCAATTTACTCTAAAAGTGTGTTTCTATTTTAGTTTAAATTATGAGTTGTTTTAAGAAAAAGAAACAATCTAAGAGTCTGGTGTAGATACTATTAGAAAAAAAGTCATCAATATTTTGAATGAAGTTAATTCCTGTATTAGTAATTCTTTTTTTTTTTTTTTGCGGAACCGGGGATTGAACCCAGGGGCATTCTACCTCCAAGCTACACCCCCAGCCCTATTTTTTTATTCTTTATTTGGAAACAGGGTCTCACTAAGTTGCGGAGGGCCTCACTAAGTAGCTGAGACTGGCCGCAAACCTGTGATCCTCCTGTCTCAGCCTCCCAAGTACTGGGATTAAAAGTGTATGTTACCACGCCTGGCTCCTGTATTAGTAATTCTTAATAAATAAAGTATATAAATTTCTAACCAGCTTCAAATATATTATAACCTCTCTAGCATAACAGCTAGTAGCTTTAAAGTGACTAAAAATGTTTAGTTAAAAACGGGTGCATAGAAGTCATACATATAAATATACATTCATTTAAAAAAAACTTTAAATTTTGGCCCCCAAATATTTTTTAACATATGATTATTACTTAGAACCCCACCTTTATTCTTAAGTAAGACACACCTGTTACATATAGTCCAACATTTACAGTTAAGTTTCCTTAAAGAAAAGACTGAATTTTTTTTGAAAAGACTGAATTTTAAAAAATAACTGAAAAGTAAATGAGGTCACATGCCTAAAGGCTTTCATCCTTTTCCAAAATATTTTATGGTTGCCCTGCCCTCCCCAAGTATGATTACAGTTGTTCTATCGACTTTCCTTTATGGAGTCTTTCCAAGTAATTTAATTAGTTTACAACAACCATTAGTATTTTAGTACTCTTATTTCACTTCATAATATAACATATTTCTAGATTACAATAACAAAAGTCAATGGACATAAATAGTCTGGGGAACAAACAGTGTTGATTCTTAGCAGACATATGACTCTGCTGATAGAAACTGATGTGTGTGTCATCTGAAGAAAGGTCCTCCAGGCCTGAGAATTCTCTGCTGCTCTGACCTGCAGAGAGCTGTGGTCATTTGCCTGGAGGCTTTATAGATGGAATGGACTCCATCATTAATCTGTTTAATAAAGGTCAGTTGGGAGAGATTCTATTGAACTGTTCATAATCTCATGTCACAGAGCCTTTGGTACAGATTGTGCACTGTGGTGTTTTTCCCAATGACTGCTCACCTCACAAACACCCAACTCAGTCATTGACCCCTGGATCCAGCTCATGGGAACCTTTAATGGGCCACCTTCCTAGATGTGTATACCCAGCATGTGAGCTATGTTTCCTTTCCCCACAATCAAAAACTGAGTTCTAATCTGTTCTATCTATAGCTTGTTTTATTTCTAGTGTTCTACCTCTCATGACCTCCTTTCTGCATCTTCTAGTCCTATAAACTCTTTAACAGGATTTAAGGGGTCTCTGAGCAGGATAACATACTCAGGTATGGAGAATGGCCTACTATTGTCTCTCAGTGGTCCCAAACAAAGAGAATTGAAAGCAAATCAAGTTAAACTTCCCAAAGACCCTATCTAGCAGCTTTTTCCTGAAGGACAAGGGGCTTTCCTTTAGCAGAGGACCTGTAGAAACCTGTAGACTATAGCCCACAAGAACACAGGAATTATAATATTCCTGAAGGTGATGATCATTGATAATTTTTAATATCCATAATTATTTATTTTATATTAAAATAAACAATGAGATATCTGGATCAAGTCAGAGCATTATATATTTGGGGGTTATGCAATGAGAAGCAGACAAATAGCTCTTTACATATAAAAGTAGGTGTTCTCACTACAGAAGAGGAATATGGAAGTTATGCATCTGAGAGCTTATATACATAGGATGCCACTCTCTTATTTAATGGGGGGGGACTTGCTCTCTGGTATAAACAAATTCTTTTTGAGAACAAAAGCCCTAGGTCCTTGAGTTTGTATGATTTTAGAACAGAAACCAATGACTCCAAAAGAAAGAGAAGACTGAATTTTTACCATGGTCTTGAGTTTCATTCCTCTATGGAATATAAACATATACCTAAGGTGAGGGAAATCTCTCCAGATAGTTGCTCACTACCATATCATCCTGTAACTTCCAAGGTTTTTATTTTTATTTTTTTCTTCTTTTAACCCATTTGCCAGGATTCTTTATTCAGAAACCCCAAGCTATGCAGAAACATAAAGGCCTATTCTCTCCAGGATCACAGTTAAACTTCCTCCATCACCATCTACCTCTGCTGTGAGATGCTGCCCCACATCAGCCTTGCCTCACCATGTGTATCTTAATGTCAGCTTTATGATTTTCCCAACCCCTATGACATCGATGTGTTTCTCTATTCTTGCTTTAGCCTAGATGCTCAGATTCTGAAACATTAGTGCATGATTTTCTGATGTTGAATCTGTGCCCTATTTTCTAGATACTGAAAATATCTCTTTTTTGGAACAGATTATTCATTTTTATGAACAGTAGACACCCAAGAGTGGTAGAGTACTGGGAAAGATTTTCACTGTAGCCAGTTGCCATGAGTAGGTAACGCATTATTTTGAGGCAGTGTGAGGTACCTTTTCTTTCTCCAGGTTCATTTTAAGACATCAAAATATTCAAATACTTTTGCAGTCCCAAGTACATCACAATCTCACCTACAAGAAACCCATTTACCCTCACCACGCTATAAAGATAGTCTCTTTTAACTCTGAAGTCCCTTTAAGAAGTATGTAATTAAGGCCCTTAGCAAATTAAAGACATCTTTCCTTAACTTTTGTTTTATTAATAATAAATTCTTCTAAACTCTGCTAAGGGGATACCTCCAAATATATCACATTTTTTAAAAATACTTTGATGCATTTATGCACTTTGATGTAATTATACATCATAGTGAGGTTCAGAGTGGTACAAACAAACATGCACACAGGTCTTGGTGTGTTTCCATTCAGATCCCACCCTGCTACCCAACTCTCCCTCATATTAGTGACATTGGTACTGACACCTTCATATATGAACACAGCATTATTTAAGTTGTTTCTTTCATCAGTTCTTTTTTCCCTTTCCTCTCCCTTCCCCCATCTTTTTCCACTGTTCTACTGGTCTCCCTCCTCGTTTATCAGAAGTCCCTTTTGTTTCTTGCTTTCTCTCTAGCTTCCACATATGAGAGAAAATATAGGATCCTTGACTTTCTGAGACTGGCTGATGTTACTTAGTATAATGTTCTCTGGTTCCATCCATTATTCTGCAAATGACATAATTTTGTCCTTCATTATGGCTGAGAAAAATTCCATTGTATATATGCACCATATTTACATAATTTGGCTATTGTGAATTGTGCTGCTATAAATATGGGTTTGCGTGAATCATTATAGTAATCTGGCTTTAGTTTTTTTTTTTTTTGGAAAGATACCAAGGAATCGTATAACTGCATCATGTGGTGGTTCCATTCCTAACCCATATTAAATTTCCTTTTTTTTTTTTTTTTTGGAACAGGGGATTGAACCCAGGGGCATTCTACCTCCAAGCTATACCCTATTTTTTATTCTTTATTTTGAAACAGGGTCTCACTAAGTTGAGGAGGGCCTCACTAAGTAGCTGAGGCTGGCTGTGAACCCAGATCCTCCTGTCTCAGCCTCCCAAGTACTGGGATTACAAGCATGAACCACCATGCCTGGCTCATATTAAATTTCTGATAGTACACATATATGCTTTCTCAAAAAGCCTAATGTCTCAAAAGAAACTTCAAAAGGTGATGTTTGAGAAAGGATGTTTCATATTCTAGTAATATTTCTGTCCCCACCCCCAGTAGAACAATACTCTTCACGTGTACATGAAGAGTACATGTACACATGTGTGTGTCCTCTCAGAAACTGACTGGTCTATGGGTTGACTGCAGATAGAAAACAGTTTTTAAAAAGAAAGGACTTTCATGCAATACTTACACCTTCAGCAAAGACAAAGCCCTGAGAAAAAACACCACAAAGTTCCAATCTGTTTTCATATTCTAGTCATTGTAATTTGGTAAGAAAGAAGCTAAGTGACTTCCCAAAATTTATGATAACACTCTCAGTAGTTTTAAAGAATAAGCAGACATAAGCAATCACATGCAAATAAAATTTTTCCCCAGAACTTTCAAATAAACACTTAAGTGCATAACATGGGCTCTAATAAGTGATCAGAACTTTGCATTCAAGTTTTACTATCCTTGTGTTTTAGACTCCAGCTGAATAAGCCTGCTTTTACTTCTTCAAGGATAACATTCTTTTTTTTTTTTTTTTTTTTGCGGTACCGGGGATT
>PVJS01053597.1:0-13239 GCA_004027185.1 Glis glis | reverse complement strand
CTATTTTTTTATACTTTATTTTGAAATTGGGTCTCACAAAGTTGCGGAGGGCCTCACTAAGTAGAGAGAGAGAGAAAGAGACGGGGGGAGAGAGAGAGAGAGAGAGAGCTGAGGCTGGCCGCAAACCCAGATCCTCTGGTCTCCACCTCCCAAAGTACTGGGATTACAAGCATGCGCCACCACGGCCGGCTTTCTTTTTCTTTTTTAATGCTAGAGATTGAACCCAGGGGCATTCTACCTCCCCCAGCCCCATTTTATTTTTTATTTGCTAAAATAAGTTGCTAAAAGCCTCATTAAATTGCTGAGGCTACCCTCAAACCTGCAGTCCTCCTATCTCAGCCTCCCAAGTACTGAGATTACAGGCATGGGCCATCACACCCAGCGAAAGCAAATATTTTACTATCTTGACCTTTATACAAAAAGTTTGTACACTGCTGGTTTAAAGGATGGGCTGAATGTTGAAGGGGAATAAAGAATTCAGCCTGGAGTTTACTGAACTGCAGGTGAGAAATAAGCCTATTTGCAGCAGAAATGAAAAGAATCTAGGTATGAAACAGCATGGAGATGATTATCAAGATTTTGCAATGGACCAGATCTGGGGGCAAAGGACGCATCGAAACTGATACCAAAACAGCACTGGGGACTTCTGAGAGTATCTACTGCAATGGAATCAGGAAAAGAACTGGCTTGGCAACGGTATAAGGAAAAAAGGTATTGAGAGTTAAATACCTCATCTGAGACACATAAATCCTAAACAACCTTTCTGAGACTAGCCAGGGGGAAGTACATACCCAGATCTGAGAGAGACCAGAGCTAGGGATAAAGATGTTGGTATCTACAGCCAAGTTATGAAAGTGGGTGATATCGCTAACGACAGGAAACACGGAGAGAAAATAAAGAAGAGCGGGAGACAGGGTGATGGGAGAAGGGAAATGCCACACACAGTTAGGCACAGAGAGGCGCCAAAGAAGTGCGTGCTTGGTGCACGTACAGGACTTGGTTCAAAGCATAAAAAACACACACACATACACACAGTAACAGTCAACAGAGAACCTAAGGAAGCAACTTAGCAGGAGGCCATGGAGAATTCTGTAGAGCTGATCCAGTTGTGTTGACCCAGTTGTGTCTGTTAGGTTTCATTTTAGTAGTACCAAACTAGTAACCCACGCCTGTGGCCCAGGACCCCCGGCCCAGCACTAAATGAGCAAACTGAGCGTGAAGACGAAACAAACACTCAACCCTGCACTGGCAATGGCAGACCGCCGAAAACCTCTCACAATGGCTTATTGTCAATCTCATCAAAAACACACACCAAGCACAGGAGAGTCTCTCTCTGGGAACACACTGTATACAGGAAATGGTTCCCAAGCAGAGAACAATTTCTCAGTAAAAAAGCATCGTGCATTTTTACTGCGGGCTGATGAGCCCCTTACCGCAGGCAGAGGGCAGTAGAACTGATGGACTGTGTGCATGACGTCCAAGAGCATGTTGTGTCCAATGACAAGTTTTCCCTAAAGAAAGTCAAGGTTAGGAACAAGATTTCTAGGTTGAAAATTTTACTAGGGTTTGAGAATAAAATATATGCTTCAGAGTCCATGGAGATTTTGTATTAAATTTGCTTCTTTTTCCACATTAAATGTACATATTTATGTATTTGCATGTATTTATACATATATAAATATATATGTATATGCAAATACACAAACTTGGGCTGGTTTCATTTCTCCTCAATTTTGGAATGTAAATTCCAGAATGTAAAGTATATGCTCCAAGTGATTTTGACTTCATTAATCTTTTTTTCTGGTTTGTATTAATCTTGTCACTCTCAAAAATCAGTAGTAAAAACAACAAAAAAATTTTTTAAAATAGGGTCTCATGCCGGGCATGGTGGCGCATGCTTGTAATCCCAGTACTTAGGGAGGTGGAGACCGGAGGATCTGGGTTCGCGGCCAGCCTCAGCTCTCTGTCTCTCTCTCTCTCCCTCTCTGTCTCTCTCTCTCTCTCTACTTAGTGAGGCCCTCCACAACTTCATGAGACCCGGTTTCAAAATAAAGTATAAAAAATAGGGCTGGGGATGTAGCACGGAGGTAGAACACCCCTGGGTTCAATCCCCGGTACCGCAAAAAAAAAAAAAATTGGGTCTCGCTGTCTTGCCCAGGCTGGCCACAAACTCCTGGGCTCGAGTGACCCTGCTGCCTAAGCCTCCTGAGTAGCCAGTACTACAGGCATGTGCCAAAGTATCCAGCTAATAATATTTTGACTGACGAGCTTTCTTTTTTTTTTTTTTTGCGGTACCAGGGATTGAACGCAGGGGCGTTCTACCTCCACGCTACACCCCCCGCCCTATTTTTTTATACTTTATTTTGAAAACGGGTCTCACGAAGTTGCGGAGGGCCTCACTAGGTAGAGAGAGAGAGAGAGAGAGACAGGGAGAGAGAGAGAGAGAGAGAGAGAGAGAGAGCTGAGGCTGGCCGCGAACCCAGATCCTCCGGTCTCCGCCTCCCAAAGTACTGGGATTACAAGCGTGCGCCACCACGCCCGGCCCGACTGACGAGCTTTCTAAAGGTAAAAATCCAAAGACTGTGAATCCCTGGAACTGTCAAATGATTTATAAACAAAACTCCAAATATAAATTTTAACACTGTACTCTCTTTAAAACAACCTATTTTAAAAGATACATTAATAAAATGCTAAAAGGTAAAAATAACTAATTTCTAATTATACTGAACACAGTAACTTTTCTATATCATCTGCATCAATATTCATAGAACATAAGCTGGGCATGGTAGCACATGCCTATAATCCCAGTACTTGGGAGGCTGAGACAGGAGGATTGCAAGTTTGAGGACAGCCTCAGCAACTTAGCAAGACCTGGTTTCAAAAAAAAATTCATAGAACATGTTCTTAAGCACATTTCCATTATATTTTATTGCTTTGGAATCAACTGAACTACAATGTATGTGCAATAAATTACTCCATTTTGATAAAAATTAAACTATCAAAGTGGAATGTGAACCCTGATTTAGCTAGTCAGGTGACACCTTTGTCTTTGGTTTGGTTTGGTACTAGGGATTCAACCCAGGGGCATTCTACCTCTGAGTTACACCCCCAGTCCTTTCTATTTTTTTTTATTTGGATACAATGCTTAAATACCAAGCACTGATTGAAACTACAGAAATGTTGTGGAGAGAACCCCAAATAAAAATCCAAACACTATCCAGATGTGGTGTGCACACTTGTAATCCCAGTACTTGGGAGGCTGAGACAGGAGGATCACAGGTTTGAAGCCACCCTCATCAACTTAGTGAGGATTTCAGCAACTTAGCAAGACCCTGTTTCCAAATAAAAAAATAAAATAGGTCTGGGGAGCCAGGTATGGTGGTGCACGCTTGTAATCCCAGTACTTGGGAGGCTGAGACAGGAGGATCACAGGTTCGCAGCCAGTGTCAGCTACTTAGTGAGGCCCGCCACAATTTAAAAAATAAAAAATAGGTCTGGGGGTGTAGCTCAGAGGCAGAATGCCCCTGGGTTCAATCCCCAGTACTGCCAAAAAAAAAAAAAATAGGTCTGGGGGGTATAGCCCGAAAGCAGAAGGCCCCTGGGTTCCATCCCCAGTACCACAAAAAAAAAATCCAAACACTAATAAATAAGGAGGCTGGGAAGAGAGGCACTTGGAAAACCTCATCTTGACTAGACACTCTGAGGTCAAAGACAAGACGATTGCACTATAGTCTGATCAATTCTGTGCTTCTCACAGGTATGGGTTAGCAGTCTGTAACTACTTTATGTGTCTGCCAGGTTTAAGCAAATATATATAATGCGGATAATAAGAACTGGATTTCTCACTGTCAAAGAAAGAAGTTTTTTATTTATTTATTTGCAGAACTGGGGATTGAACCCAGGGGCATTCTACTTCCAAGCTATACCCCCAGCCCTACTTTTTATTCTTTATTTTGATACAGGGTCTAAGTTGCAGAGGACCTCACTAAGTAGCTGAGGCTGGCTGCAAACCTGTGATTCTTCTGTCTCAGCCTCCCAAGTACTGGGATTACAAGCATGCGCCACCATGCCCAGCCCTTATGTAATTCTAACTTTCCTCCATACCAAGTAAACATTCTAAATAGGACTACTGATTAATCTGTGATGGCAACAAGGCACTTAACCTCAAATATTATGTTCAGCAATCTAGCTAAAAAAAAGGTCTGTTTCACTTACCGAATTAGCAATAGCATGAATGACTCTCGAAAATCCTACAGCATCATTCAGTTCCTCCTAATTTAAAAAAAAGAAAAAAAATGATGCGCGTTATATATTTTTTATTTGAATGAACTAAATCCCTAGCAAAAAAAAAGGAAAAAGAAATTTTATATCAAGTTAGATAGCTTTAGTGTCCCACGCTCTCTACCTATGACCCCAATGAACTGCAGCTAAAATGATCTATGCACACGCCTGCCTTCTGTTGTAGGAGTCAGAACAGGCGAGTGGAAAGTTACACATTAGTTACTGAAATGACAGTGCCCAGCTCACCCATCCCTTCACAGGATTTGTGGAAATCCCAAGGCAATCAAGGCGCATTTAAAACACCAACTTTAGAAGTGGCCACCTGCTGGCTGAACGCAACAGTGCATTACATGCAGCAGAAACTCAGCCAGCGACTGATGGATCCAGAATTCCTGATTTTTTTTTCTTTTTTGACAAATGGCACGTTTACAAAATCTTCAGAGCCTGGCTCTCTGAAACTCCTTCCCCCTCACTTTCTTCTCTCCAATTTTCTTCCAACAGTGTTTCACTAGGCCCAAGGTCTCTCCTACCTTGACACGTGTCCTTAACTCCAAGAGCCATCCGAGCGTAGCCCCTGCTTGCCTTGTCTCAGCTACCTTGCTTAAAAGGTTTCTTTCCACTCACAGCCCCAGGTCAACCCCATGTGCTCCCAGCGCTCTGTTCACTGAATCTGCTCACTGTCTAAACCTACTTCCATGGCTAACAGGTGTTTTCAAGGAAGTAGAGTAGGTAGAAACTTTGCACACTGTTAGTGGAAATTGTTTGATTGTTTTTGTGGTGCTGGGGCTTGAACCCAGGGGCATTCTACCCCTCAGCTATACCCTTAGTTCTATTTTATTTTTTATCTGGAAACAGGGACTCACTAAGTTACCGAGAGCCTCACAAGGTTGCTGAGGCTGGCTTTGAACCTGCAATCCTCCTGTCTCTCATTATAGGCGTGCACCACCACGTCTGGCTGTTAGTAGAAATGTAAAATGATGCAGCTGCTATGGAAAACAGTATGGAGGTTCCTCAAAAAAACAGAAGAGGGGTGGCACTCACCTGTAATCCCAGTACTTGAGAGGCTGAGACAGGAGGATTGCAGGTTCGTGGCCAGCCACAGCAACTTAGTGAGGCCCTCTGCAACTTAGTGAGACCCTATTTCAAAATAAAGAATAAGGGGCCGGGCGTGGTGGCACATGCTTGTAATCCCAGTACTTTGGGAGGCGGAGACCGGAGGATCCTGGTTTGCGGCCAGCCTCAGCTCTTTCTCTCTCTCTCTTCCCCCCGGCCCTCTCTCTCTCTCTACTTAGTGAGGCCCTCCGCAACTTCGTGAGACCCGGTTTCAAAATAAAGTATAAAAAATAGGGCCAGGGGTGTAGCGCGGAAGTAGAACCTCCCTGGGTTCAATCCCTGGTACCGCAAAAAATAAATAAATAAATAAAATAAAAAAGAATAAAAAATAGGGCTTGGGGTGTAGCTCGGAGGTAGAATGCCCCTGGGTTCAATCCCCAGTAATGCAAAAAAAAAAAAAAACAAATGAAGAAAAGAAAACAGGTATCTGCACACCTATGTTCAAAGCAGCATCATTCACAACAGCAGAAAGCAACCCAAGTGTCCATCAGCAAATCAATGGATACACAAAATGTAGAATATCCTTACAATAGAATCTTTTTCGGTCTTTGAAAGGAAGGGAATTCAGACACATGCTCTAACATGGATAAAACCTTGAGGACATTATGCTAAGAGAAATAACTCAATCACAAAAGAACAAGTACTACACATTTCCACTTACATGAGGTACTTAGAGTGGTCAAATTCACAGAAACAGAGAGCGAAATGGTGGTTGCTAGGGGCAGGCAGGAGAAGGGAAGGGGAGCTGTCTGAAGGCCACAGAGCTGCAACTGTGCATCATGAAAACAGTTCTGGAGATGTAAGGTGGTGATCGTTGCACAATAATGTGAATATACTTAAAGCCACTAAACTGCACACTTGAAAATAGTTAAGATGGTGAATTCTGTGTTATGAAGAAATAAATGAAAATGAAGCCAGGCATGGTGGCACACACCTATAATCCCAACACTTGGGAAGCTGAGACAGGAGCACCGCAGGTTCAAGGACAGCCTCAGCAACTTAGTGAACCCCTCAGCAATTTAGCAAGACCTTGTTTCTTTTTTTTTTTTTTTCGTACTGGGGATTGAACCCAGGGGCTTTCTACTTCTGAGCTACACCCCCAGTCCTATTTTTCTTTAATTTTTTATTTGGAAACAGGGTCTAAGTTGCTGAGGCTGGCCACAAACCTGTGATCCTCCTCTTTCAGCCTCCCAAGTACTAGGATTATAAGCATACAACACCATGCCCAGCTCAAGACCCTGTTTCAAAATAAAAAACAAAATAGGGCTGGGGGTGTAGCTTGGAGGTAGAATGCCCTGTGTTCAATCCCCAATATTATTAAAAAATAAAAAGCTGAGTATCTGAGTATGGTGGCACATGCCTGTAATCCTAGTTCTTGGGAGGTTGAGACAGGAGGATCACAGGTTTGAGACAGCCTCAGCAACTTAGCAAAACTCTCAGCAACCTAGTGAGACCCTGTTTCTTTTTTTTTTTTTTTTTAACAGTGCTGGGGATTGAACCCAGGGGCATTCTACCTCTGAGCTACACCCCCAGCCCTATTTTTAATTCTTTACTTTGAAACAGGGTCTCACGAAGTTGCAGAGGGCCTCACTAAGTAGCTAAGGCTGTCTGCGAACCTGTGAATCTGTGATCCTTCAAGAGTCTGTCATCTAAGAGGAGACTGGCCAACTATGGTGTAACACTCACTGTGTTGCCTATGGCTAATGCTTAAATGTAACTTCTTATTCTAGTCCAGGCTTTCCTACCAATTCAGTTCTTCTATGGTAGAAAATTATTCACTAGAGCCAGGCGTGGTGGCGTACACTTGCAATCCCAGCACTTGGGAGGCTGAGACGGGAGGATTGCAGGTTCAAAGCCAGCCTCAGCAACTTAGTGAGGCTCTCATCAATTTAGTGAGACTCTCCTTCAAAATAAAAAATATAAAATAAATATGGGGGTGTAGCCCGGAGGTAGAAGGTCCCTAGGTTCAATCCCCAGAACCACAAAAGAAAAAACAACTATTCTCTAAATCAAGTCCAACATATTATCTAGAAACACACAGAAAGGAATAAATCAACATCCACATTGCCATTTCCCACCCAAAGGAAACAGAGTCCCATTACCTGTTCTTTAGCATGTTTCTGCTCCTCTCTTCTTTTCCGTTCTTCTTCGTCTACTTTGCTGATAACTATGTATCGCTCCTTCTAAAAGACAAAGCAGAAATACAATCTTCTAGGAGCAACTTGACCCAAAAAGTGAGAAGTCCACTACCTTCAGAAGTTACCATCTTAATCATTGCACAGTCTTTCACCAGCCAAGCACAGCACAGAGTATTTCAAAACATCACCCAACGTTGAGATGATGCACTACAAACCAAACATTCTGCCTCTGTTTTCCCATGAAATTTTCCCATGGTATATGAATTAAAACCAATACACAGCCAGGCGTCTATTGGCCCACCACAACTTAGTGAGAACTTGTTTCAAAATAAAATAGAGCTGGGAGATACCTCAGAGGTAGAATGCCTCCGGGTTCAATCCCCAGTACCACACACAAAAAAAAAAAAAAAAACCAGCAACCAATAGATATTAGATATAATCAACAGACTATGAGAACAAGACATTTTCTAAATGAGCACTAAGAAGTTACATTGCATTTGAACATAAATTTCTAATACAATTAGTTATAAAGTAAAATTGCTATATCACATTTTACAGACATGAGGAAAAAAACCTGGATTTTCTGGTTTTGAGCCAAATAACTAGTGCCTTCTTTCTAGTATATTGCAGTGTGTATGTGTGTGTGTGTGTGTGTGTGTGTGTGTGTGTGTGTGTGTGTATGTTTTCTAGGAACTGAACTCAGGGGCATTCTACCTTCAAGCTACACCCCCTTTTTTATTCTTTTATTTTTATTTTTTTGTTTTGAAACAGGGTCTCACTAGGTTGCTGAAAACCTCACTAAGTTGCTGAGGCTGTCCTTGAACCTGAAATCCTCCTGTCTCAGCCTCCCAAGTACTGTGATTACAGGCATGTGCCACCACGCCGGGCTCAGGTTCTGAATTTATTTTTACCAGCCCACCTGACACAAAACCATTTTGTTCACAGGTACCATTTCAGTTCCCTGTCGTGTAAGAACATCAAGTTTACAAAGCATGTTCATTTCCATTTAACTACTGGATCTCCGTCAATATGCTACGAGCTACGTACACCTCATCATCGTCAAGCTCATCCGCAATGTCAAATGCGGAAAGAGAAGCTTAGGTTAAATGACTTGTCCAAAGTCACCAGCTCATGGACAGCAGAGCCAAAGTATAAACTCTGACATCAAAGAATCATTAGCTGGAATAATTCTTGGGATTACCTTTTCAGTTTCTAAAGTCTCAACATGAATGCCTTTGGGATACCTGAAGAAGAAAAAAGGGAAAACATGGTATCAGTAAGACAGCTGAAACCCAAAGTATTTTAAAAGCAACAACGTAGCTATAAGCTAAAGAATAAGAATTTTTAGTTTTGTTTTGTTTTGATACTGGGGATTGAACCTAGGATCATTCTACCTCTGAGCTACACTTCCAGCCCTTTTTTTTTTTTTTGAAACAGGGTCTTGCTAAGTTGCTGAGGCTGGCCTCAAGCCTACAATCCAATCCTCCTGTCTCAGCCTCCCAAGTACTGGCATTACAGGCGTGTGCCACCATGCCCAGCAAAATAAAGTTTTGTTTTGTTTTTGTGGTACTGGGGATTGAACCCAGGGGCATTCTGCCTCTGAGCAGAATTTTATTATTTTATTCTGAAACACGGTCTCAATAAATTGCAGAGGGCCCCGCTAAATTGCTGAGGCTGACCACGAACCTGAGATTCTCCTGTCTCAGCCTCCTAAGTACTAGGATTACAGGCGTGCCCTACCACACCTGGCTCAAATTAAGTTTTATTAAAATGGAATAATTATCACTACAATGAAGACTTTACAAGAAACTGATTCCATAACATTTCAGCCACTAAATATTTCCCTATCCCTGCTTTTAAAAGCACAGGAATATAACCATTTCAAATTTATTTCTTTTAGGATTTAAGCATTTTCTTTGTTTTTCTTTTTTTGTGTGTGTGCGGTAGTGGGGATTGAACCCAGGGGCATTTTACCTCCAAGCTATACCCCCAGCCCTATTTTTTATTCTTTATTTTGAAACAGGGTCTCACTAAGTTGTGGAGGGCCTCGCTAAGTAGCTGAGGCTGGCCGTGAACCTATGATCCTCCTGTCTCAGACCCCCAACTACTGGGATTACAAGTGTGCACCACCACACCCAGCTGGATTTAAGCATTTTCTAAAATATATTGCATCTCAGCTGGGCACACTGGCACATGCCTTTAATCCCAGTCTGTAATCCTACATACTCAGGAGGCTGAGGCATGAGGATCACAAGTTCGAGGCCAGCTTGGACAATTTAGTGAGACCCTGTCTCAAAAAATAAAAAGGGCTGGGAAGTAGCTCAGTGGTACAGTGCACCTGGATTCAATCCCCGGTACCAAGACAAGAGTGGTGGCACAAGCCTATAACTCCAATACTTGGGAGGCTGAGACAGGAGGATTGCAGTTTCAAGACCAGCCTCAGCCACTTAGCAAGACTCAGCAACCTAATGAGACCCTGTTTCAAAACCAAAAATAATAAAAGGGCTGGGGGGTAGCTCAGAGGTAGAATGCCTCTGGGTATACTCCCCAGTATAAAAAAAAAACAGTACCACAAATAAATAATAATTAAAATATCTTGCAGCTGATAATATAGTCAACTCATTACCACACAGTCAAATCTTGCTTTCAGATATAACATGTCTATTTCCTAACTGAAAACTGAAGCTCTCTCGGGGCTGCACGGGGCATGCAGAGCGCGGCCTGCGATGGCTGCACAGTCTACAGCAGTCACGTGGAGGAAGCCACGAGGGAACAGGACAGGAAGGCTCCGGGGCAACCTACACGATGGTCCTTTGAAGTATATTCCCAGGAGACACGTCACTGGCAGATTCCACCAGAAGAACAAGGGCCCCAAAGTCAAATGCAAATAAATGCTCATCTGTTTAGTGCCAATGTTCAATTTTTTGAGTTAGAGAATCAAATAAAACTAAGGGAAACATCCTCAGAAAAATACATGCACAAAATTATAGAAGTCATTTCAGGAGACTTACAGACTTCTTGAAACCTACCCATAGTCCAACCTCATGTTTTCAAGAAACTGCTTAAGAAAAGGGTATCTGAGTATTTCCAAGGTCTTAAAACCAAATCTTTATCACATTCCTCCAAAAACCAAAACACAGTAAACATACCCAGAGCTTAATGGATGAGGCCAAAAAAGTCATTTAAAGGAATTTTTAAAGACCTTACAGCATTTAAAGTGATAACATAAAAAATAAATTAAGTGGGTATTCAACTTAAGAAAAGTAGGGGGAAGTGCCGGGCGTGGTGGCGCACGCTTGTAATCCCAGTACTTTGGGCGGCGGAGACCGGAGGATCCGGGTTCGCGGCCAGACTCAGCTACCTAGTGAGGCCTCTGCAACTTCGTGAGACCCGGTTTCAAAATAAAGTATAAAAAATAGGGCCAGGGGTGTAGCTCAGAGGTAGAACGCCCGTGGGTTCAATTCCTGGTACCGAAAAAAAAAAAAGAAAAGTAGGGGGAAGCCGGGCATGGTGGCGCACCCTTGTAATCCCAGTACTTGGGAGGCTGAGACAGGAGGATCGCAGATTCGAAGACATCCTTAGCAAGTAGTGAGACTCTCATCAACCTAGCAAGACCTTGTTTCAAAATTAAAATAAAATAGGGCTGGGGGTATAGCTCAGAGGTAGAGTGCCTGAATTCAATCCCCATTACCAAGCTGGGCCTGGTGGCGCACGCTTGTAATCCCAGTGCTTGGGAGGCTGAAACAGGAGGATCGCAGGTTCACGGCCAGCCTCAGCTACTTAGTGAGGCCCTCCGCAACTTAGTAAGACCCTGTTTCAACATAAAGAATAAAAAAATAGGGCTGCGGGTGTAACTCAGAGGTAGAATGCCGCTGGGTTCAATCCCCGGTACCGCCAAAAAAAAAAAAACCCAAAACAATCCCCAGTACCAAAAAACATAAAAAATAAAAATAAAATAAAATAAATTCTGGGTCCTTCACAAAGTTCTCCCATGTAACACAAACACTTACTTCCAGCTCAAGGTCTGATAAATTAGTTTTCTTTGGAACCTATAAAAACAAAAGAAACAATATTGATTCTGACCCATTAAAAGTAAACCCTAATTGATCAAGCATTGGTTGGAAAAGATTTAATTTTAAAAAGAATCTTTGTTAGAACAGACATGTAACATGCAAACAAAACTGGGTAGGATTCTTGAGGTGGGAGGATTCCTTATCACTTCTCTTTATGAAAATTATCCTTAATATTATTACACTTCTTTTAGAGAAGAGGTAAAAGTTCTTGTCTAATCAAAGTATTACTTCCTGCAGCTGCGTAACAAGAGTTGAAAGCTGACAGATACATTAAAATGCTTCTGTGAAGCTTGTCTGGAAGTAAAAGGAAAAAAAGATGTTTGAGTTACTGGCTCTGAAATGCTATTTTTCAGTGCAGAGCGAAGCCAACAGGATAGAATGGCCTGACAGTGGACTCTTCTCTGCTGAAGCCTTCGTGGAGTAAGTACCCCTCCCTCCAGGCCAGGGCAAGCCAGCCACTCTTGGGCACAACTTAAAGTCAAAGATGCACAACAGTTTGCTCCCCTCTAGGGTCAGGACAAAGCCCGCACTCAACACCTCAACGCACAGTCATCCCCACTGTGTTAATGCTAAGTCTGTGCTTCAATCTTGGGAACATACCTATAATAGAAAGACTATTTATAAAGACATTTTTAAAAGACCAGGGGAGGGGGAAAGAAAAAGACCAAATGCCTCAAATGCCAGGCATCCTCTACCTTTCCATAAAAAAAACATCTGAAAATGTGCAGACCACTAACCCAGTACACGGCTCTAAGTCCAAGTTCTTGTTTTCTTCACTTTGTAACAAGTCTTCTATTTTCTCTCTGAGGAATTAAAATAAGACCACAACCATCAGTACCTTGAAGGAATGAAGTCATCAACCAACAGAATGATCACACTCAAAAGTAGTCTAAATACAAGAACACACATTTCTTATACATATAATTCTTATTTCTGTACATGTAGAACAAATCTGTCATAACATTTTAGCTCAAGAACTTAAGGAAACCACACATGTTGGTGCATGCCTGTAATCCTAGGACTTGGGAGGCTGAGACAGGAGGATCGCAGGTTTGAGGGCAGCCTCAGCAATATGGAGACTCTCAGCAACCTAGCAAGACTCTGTTTCAAAACAAAAAATAAAATAAGGGCCGGGGGTGTGTCTTGGGGTAGAATGCCCCTGAGTTCAACCCTTAATTGAACTGAGACAGGAAGATCGCAGGTTTGTGGCCAGCTTCAGCTACCTTGTGAGGCCCTCCACAACTTAGTGAGACCCTGTTTCAAAATAAAGAATATAAAAAAAATAGGACTGGGCCCTTTATTTTTAAAAATAAAGAATAAAAAATAGGGGGTGTAGCTCGGAGGTAGAATGCCCCTGGGTTAAATTCCCAGTACCACAAAAAAAAAAATGGGGTCTCAGCCGGGCGTGGTGGCGCATGCTTGTAATCCCAGTACTTTGGGAGGCAGAGACCGGAGGATCCGGGTTCGCGGCCAGCCTCAGCTCTCTCTCTCTCTCTCTCTCTCTCTCTCTTTCTCTCTCTCTCCTTAGTGAGGCCCTCCGCAACTTCGTGAGACCCGATTTCAAAATAAAGTATAAAAAAATAGGGCCGGGGGTGTAGCACGGAGGTAGATCGCCCCTGCGTTCAATCCCCGGT
>PVJS01053596.1:0-13245 GCA_004027185.1 Glis glis | reverse complement strand
CGTTTTCCACAGAGAGGGTTGGTTTGGTCCAATTTTCCCCAGTTACCACAGCTGTATGTCCTGTGGCTGTCCCCGGGGACTCTATAAGGGTGCTGCGACCCCCGGATTGCAAGTCTGTCCCACCCAAATGTCACTGGGGATTGTCTGCTTATCCACGCGTCTACCACGTCCCACAGCAGACCCCACTCCCACCTCCGCCGGGGCAATCTGCACTGTCTCAGACCCCGTGAGTCCCTGTGGCTGCGCTGGGTGGTCTCCCCCTGGGGAAACTCGCTGACTTACGGTCTCGTTGAGTGCTGCTCTTATTCTCAGGGGTGGGGGATGGGCTCAGCCGCTGCCGCAGGTTCTGGTCAGGCCTCCGGATCCTGGGGACTCTGCCGAGTGTGAATCGAACTGCTGCTCGCTTTTGTCGCTGCTGCTCTGCAGTGCTGGTTTTAGAGGAGCTCCCTGGCTTTGTTGGTGGCCTGCAGAAGCCGCAACGCCAGTAGTCCTTCATTCTTTTTAATTGAGATATAATTCACATATCACAAAGCCCACCCTTTTAAAGTGTGCGATTCAGTGTTTCTTAGTATATTCACAAGGTCATGCGACTACCACTAGTATCTAATTCCAGAACAATTTCATCATCCTAAAAAGAAATCTTATATGCACTAGCAATCATTCCCCCATCCCCCAGCCTTTCATTAAATACTTACCTTTGTCTCTGTGGATTTGCCTATTTTACACATTCCATATAAACGGAACAGTATTCTGTGTGGTCTTCTGTGTTTCACTTAGCATAAAGTATAATGTTTCCAAGGTTCATCCATGGTGTAGCATGTACCAGAACTTCATTCCTTTTTAGGGCCAAATAGTATCCCATTGTATGGATAGTAAACCACATTTTGTTTATCTATTCATCAGTTGATAGACAATGTAGATTATTTCTATCTTTTGGCTATTGTAAATAATCCTTTTTTTTCTTTGTGGTACTGGGGATTGAACCCAGAGGTATTCTACCTCTGAGCTACACCCCCAGCCCTATTTTTTTATTTTTCTATTTTGAAACAGGGTCTCACTAAGTTGCAGAGGGCCTCACTAAGTTGTTGAGGCTGGCAGCAAACTTGCAATCCTCCTGTCTCAACCTCCCAAGTCCTGGGATTACAGGTGTGCATCACCATACCTGGCTTCCTATAGCTACTGATAATTAACTTTGCATGTGTGGTGGATTCTGGGGATTGAATCTGGAGCCTCAAGCATGCTGGGTAACTGCTCTATCACCGAGCTCCATCCCCAGTGCCTCATTGATTGGATAAAGCATAGTTTACTTAAGCACTTGCTACTGACAGAAGATTCTGGTTTTTTGTTTTGTTTTGTTGGTACTGGCCATGGAACCCGGGGGCATTCTACCTCCAAGCTACAACCCCAGCCCTTTTTATTTTCTTGTTTTGAAACAGGGTCTTGCTAGGTTGCTGAGGTTCTCGCTAAATTGCGGAGGTCATCCTCAAACTTGTGATCTTCCTGTGTCAGTCTCCCAAGTACTAGGATTATAGGCGTGCACCACCATGCCCGATGGTCTTTCATTTTTTTGATAATGCAAAAACATGTTGCCACAACACTCCTCTAGTCTTCCATAAGAGGTAGTCAAAACTTACCCCATCTCCTGAGGAAGTTATCCAACAAAGGCAAAAAGGGATATTGACAAAGATATTAGTTGCAGCAATTTTTACGGTAACACAAAATTGGAAACTACTTAGAGTCCACAAAAAGGAGCTATTTAGATAAATTCCACTGTTGGAAGAAATAATGTTCAGTTACTAAAAATGATAATTATGAAGGCAATAGAGCAGCAAATGAATTGCTAATGATAATCTTAAGCTGAGCAAAAACAACCAAAACAAAACAAAACAAAAACAAACAAAAAATTAAAATGCAAAAGGGTGTCACAGCCCGTGCTGGTGCTTGTATCAGGAAAAAGTGGAGATGGAAACACATCCTCACCTGCTGGCTGGAGCCAGGCTCCCTCACTACGGAGCAGGCTGGGGACCACTGCCCCCTGCATCAGCCAAGGGTGCAGGAGAGGGCCCGCCCAGAGGAGGAAGGAGGGCTCTCCTCTCAAGGCACCAAGGGCAACTGAAGTCGTCCTTCCCTTCCCAAGGCTTTGGAGATCCCTCCTCTTCTGGTCCCTCTTCAAGGGGGTGGTCCCAACTGGACTGTGTGACAGTGATGAGACTCATGGGCCCAGGTCATCTCATGGCTGTGGAACCAGTGGTTCATGAAGGTATCGGGTGACCTGTTGTGCTGGGTACCCTTTGAACTTTCTGTGTGCCATGCTGAGTTCCTGGTCAATACTCAGTATCAAAGGCTGACTTATCAGAGTGCTACCTGACGCTGTGCTTTCCAGAGGAGTGAGGGCAACACAATCACAACACAGGTTGTGAACACATTCAGCTCAATGAATCATGCGAACCTTTTTTTTTTTTATTGGTACTGGGGATTGAACCCAGGGGCATGCTACCTCTGAGCTACACCTCCAGCTCTTTTTATTTTTTATTTGGAAACAGGGTCTCGCTAAGTTGCGGAGGGCCTTGCTAAGTTGTTGAGGCTGGCCTTGAACTTGCAGTCCTCCTGTTTCAGCCTCCTAAATACTGGGATTACAGGCGTGCCCCACTGTGCCCGGCCACATGGGCCTTCTTGCTGTTCCCTGAGCCACGGATGTTTATTCTATCAGCCTCCCTTCTAGAATGCTCTTTCCTAGACCTTCATATGGCTATTCTTGGCATGAGAATCTCAACTTAAATGTTGTGATAGTTGGTCTGGTTTGTCAACTTGACCCTCCTAAGATCATGTGACTTTGGTTGTATAACAGCAGATTGAACCAGAAGTCCTGCCCTAAATGTGGGCAGCAGGGTTCTGGTAGGTGCAGGACTTAGATAAAAAGAAGGAGAAAGCCATGTAGAGGGAGCCACGACTCTTCCTGAAGAAAACGCGTCTGCTCTTGTCTGAGATCGTCGGTCTCCAACTTCGCCATTTCCTTGAAGAGCTTCTTGATCTTCTGCTCTCGTCTGAGATCGTCGGCCTCCAGCCTTCGAGCTGAAACTTCACCATCGTTTCTCCGAAGAGCTTCCTTATCTTCACATCTTGGACTGGACTGAATTGGTGGTTGCTTCAATCCTAAGGCTCCAGCTCTTAGACCGCCCGACCAGCTGCTGATTCCTCTGATTCTTCACGTGCAGTCGAAACTCAGGACTACATTGTGAGCCGATCTAATAAATCTTTTTATTTCTTTCTTCATTCTGTGAATTCTGTTGATCTAGTGAACCCTGACCAATACAAATGTCACCTTACATAGTGACATTTGATAAACCTTCCCTGTCCACCCAATCTCAGGGCCACCCAGTTGTTCTCTATCATAAACCTTTACCTTAATTCTCTACAAAGAATTTAGTAAATATAGACCGGCGTGGTGGCGCACGCTTGTAATCCCAGTACTTGGGAGGCTCAGACCGGAGGATCTGGGTTCGCGGCCAGCCTCAGCTACTTAGTGAGGCTTCCGCAACTTAGTGAGACAGTTTCAAAATAAAGAATAAAAAAAATAGGGCCGGGGGTGTAGCTCAGAGGTAGAATGCCCCTGGGTTCAATCCCCAGTACCGCAAAAAAAAAAAAAAGAATTTAGTAAATATATTATTACTAAAATATTAACAGGAGAGGGAGAATATTAGGAGAAATTTAGCCCCAACAGAGCATGTTGGCTGATGGTTTATCTTTTATATACTTATGGATGTGATTTCTGTACTGTGATTTCTTTTTTTTTTTTTTTGCGGTACTGGGGATGGAACCCAGAGGCATTCTACCTCCAAGCTACACCCCCAGCTCTATTTTTTATCCTTTATTTTGAAACAGGGTCTCACGAAGTTGCAGAGGCCTCACTAAGTAGCTGAGGCTGGCTGCGAACCCGGATCCTCCTGTCTCAGCCTCCCAAGTACTGGGATTACAAGCGTGCGCCACCATGCCCAGCTTTGTACTGTGATTTCTACATTTTGTATCAACTGTAACAAATTACATTTCCTTCTAATCCTTATAAACAAAAGACACTAATATATAATTTTTGTTAAATTGGAGTCTGTATGAAGGAATATAAAAGGCCAATATTTTAAGGTATTCTGCAGAGTGCACAGTGGCGTCCATGTACATAAAGTCTCTGCTACGAGACTTCCTTCAGCTCCAACAAACTGTCAAATGGTGTCACCAAAATGTCCGCAGTCTTAGGGAGAAGTTGGGGTTGCATTAGTTTTGGTCACAGCTACACTGCTGTAACAAAGAGACCCTAAAATATTGTGGCCCAGCTGGGCATGGTGGTGCACACCTGTAATACCAGTACTTGGGAGGCTGAGACAGGAGGTTTGAAGGTTTGAGGACAGTCTCGGTCACTTAGTGAGAGTCTCAGCAATCTAGCAAGACCCTGTTTCAAAATAAAAAGGGTTGTCCGGGCGTGGTGGCGCACGCTTGTAATCCCAGTACTTGGGAGGTGGAGACTGGAGGATCTGGGTTCACGGCCAGCCTCAGCTACTTAGTGAGGCCTCTGCAACTTTGTGAGACCTGGTTTCAAAATAAAGTATAAAAAATTGGGCCAGGGGTGTAGCTTGGAGGTAAAACGCCCCTGGGTTCAATCCCCGGTACCGCAAAAAAAAAAAAAAAAAGAAAAGAAAAAGGGTTGGTGGAGGGCAGTAGCCCCAAGGTAGAGCGCCTCTAGGTTGAAGCCCTACTATCCCCCCACAATATAACATGATCAAAATTCATTTCTGTCTTCCAAAACCGATCATCCCGGCTAGGCTGTTGAGATGAGGCTGCTATAAACCCGTACTGTTTCCCTGTGGCTCTGCCATCCCCTGGGGACCATCATTTGCTTAGTCAAAACTGGGTTGCTACTCCTGGGAAAGAGGAAAGAGCTAACATTCAAAACAAGGAGCTCACGTTTGGAGATGATCCAGAGAGTGTGCACATCACTCCCCCCCCATGTACTTGAAGTCCACAGTTAACCACAAGGCTACATCCAGACGCAAAGGAGGCTAAGAAGTGTAGTCCCAGCTGGACCAGTATGCCCAGGAAGAGGGAGAGGAAAGATTGGGGAGCAAGTAGCCTTCTCCCACAGGAATGGCTTTTTTTTTTTTTTTTGGCAGTACTAGGGATTGAACCCAAGGGTGTTCTACTGCTGAGCTACACCCTCAGCCCTATTTTATTTTTTATTTTGAAACAGGATTTCACGAAGTTGCTGAGAGTCTCACTAAGATGCTGAGGCTGGCCTTGAACCTGTGATCCTCCTGTCTCAGCCACCCAAGTGCTGGGGTTATAGGCATTATAATTACAGCCTCATTTAGTGAGACCCTGTTTGAAAAAAAAAATATATATATATATATGTGTGTGTGTGTGTGTGTGTGTGTGTGTGTGTGTGTGTGTGTGTATGGCGGGGGGTATATACTCCCCCAAAAAAAGAAAAAAGTAAACACAGTAGACAACACTGGGGAGATAATGGAGAAGTGACCACTCTCCAATGTTACTAATGAATTGTACAGTTGTGCTACTTTTTGTGTGTGTGTGTGGCACTGGGGATTGAACCCAGGGGCATTCTACCTCCGAGCTACACCACCAGCCCTATTTTATTTTTATTTTGAAACAGGGTCTTGCTAGGTTGATGAGAGTCTCACTACTTGCTGAGGCTGTCCTCGAACCTGCTATCCTCCTGTCTCACTCAGCCTCCCAAGTACTGCGATTACAAGTGTGTGCCACTACATCCGGCCAGTTGTGCTACTTCTCTGGAAAGCAAATGGTGATATATTAAAAAGGTTTTACAAACGTAACCCAATTCAGAGATATGGGTACAGATTTGTATAAAAGGTTAGTCATTAAAGCCTTATTTTTTTTTTTTTTGCGGTACTGGGGATTGAACCCGGGGGCATTTTACCTCCGAGCTACACCCCCAACCCTATTTTTTATTCTTTTATTTTGAAACAGGGTCTCTCTAAGTTGCGAAGGGCCTCACTAAGTCCCCAGCCATATTTTTTATTCTTTATTTTGAAACAGGGTCTCTCTAAGTTGCAGAGGGCCTCACTAAGTAGCTGAGGCTGGCCGTGAACCCGGATCCTCTGGTCTCAGCCTCCCAAGTACTGGGATTACAAGCTTGTGCCACCACGCCCGGCTCATGAAAGCCTTACTTATAATGCCCCAAACTGGATCAACCTAAACATCCAGTATCAGGGAACTGCTTAAGTGAATTATGATCCACCCAGCCACAGGATGGACTATGCAGCCATTAGAATCACACTCCTGAAGAACATTAATGATATGGAAATTCTGATAATATATTAAGTGAGAAAAGCACATTATGAAATAGTATGTGTGTTCTAATTCCAAATTTTTTGGCAGAAACTAAAGATCTAAAAGGACTAGATGAATATTCATCAAAATTTCAACAGTGGTTCTTCTGTGCAAATGCTATTAACAGAGTTTTTATTTCTTTATTTATTCTTTTTAGTGTTTTTCAAAAATTTTTACAAAGACATATGTTACTTTTATAATAAAGGGGTTATTTAAAGCATTGAACTAGTCATACAGAATCCTACTATGTTAGAACAGGAAAGATCCCTGGGTTCGACTCCCTCTTAGTCCAGATGGAGGAAGGGCAGCCCAGCGAGGGTGGCTTGCCCAAGTCACACAGTCACTCAGAACTGGAACTGGAATTGAGGCAGTTTGTCTTTAGGCCTTATCAATTGTTAAATTGGAGTCTGTATGAAAGAATATAAAAGGCCAATATTTATGGATAAATTTATATTTTATAAACTTATCACTGTACCATACTACAAAGAACTTTTCTAACTTGAAGCTGGGTGTGGTGGCGCACGCCTGTACTTATTAGGCTAACACAAGATGATCACAGGTTTGAAACCATCTTCAGCAACTTAGCAAGACCCTCAGCAACTTAGTGAGACCCTGTTTCAAAATTAGAAATAAAAAGGGCTGGGAGTGTAGCTAAGAGTTAGAATGCCCCTGGGTTCAGTCTCCAGTAGATAGATAGATGATAGATAGATAGATAGATAGATAGATAGATGATAGATAGATAGATAGATAGATAGATCGATCTGGGGTGAAGCTTAGAGGTAGAACCCACCTGGTACAAAATCCCCAGTACAAAAACAACTTGATTACTGACAGCTTAGTTAGTGTTGAGGTATACACAGAACAGTGTCTGTAAATCCTTAAAGAACTGAAAACAAAACAACTTCATAACTTCATACACATACCAAATTTCTGGTATAATTAGTATTATTGATAAGGAAATGCACACTAGGAAAACACTCTCTATCAACATTCTCGTTGATAAAAACATGGTGTGGTGTGTGTGTGTGTGTGTGTGTGTGTGTGTGTGTGTGTTACTGGAGACTGAACCTAGGAGCATTCTACCTCCAAGCTACACCCCAGTCCTATTTTATTTTATGTTTTGGTACTGGGGATTGAACCCAGGGGCATTCTACCTCCAAGCTACACCCCCAGCCCTATTTTATTCTTTTATTTTTTTTTTGCAGTACTGGGGTTTGAACCCAGGGGCATTCTACCTCTGAGCTACACCCCCAGCCTTATTTTTTTATTCTTTATTTTGAAACAGGGTCTCACTAAACTGCAGAGGGCCTCACTAAGTAGCTGAGGCTAGCTGCGAACCCGGATCCTCCTGTCTCAGCCTCCCAAGTACTGGGATTACAAGCGTGCACCACCACGCCCAGCTTATTCTTTTATTTTGAAACAGGGTCTCACTGAGTTGCGGAGGGCCTCACTAAATTGCTAAAGCTGGCCTCGAACCTGTGATCCTCCTGTCTCAGCCTCCCAAGTACTGGGATTACAGGCATGAGTCACCATGCCTGGCTGATTCTGGTTCTTATGGTACTTACAGTATCTAAATTCTGCTAATGTTTGTTGAACACCAACGGTACACTCTGCATTTTCACAGACCTTTATCTATTGCACTATACCAGTAATATTAACCACCACTTCCTGAATGAGGGTCTGTTAAGCACTGTGGCTGAACACTATTTCTAATCTCACAATAACCCTATGAGACAGGCATCCTGAACCCCATTTTACAGAGGAGAGAACTGAGAATTAGAGATATATTAAGTGGATGTCCCAAGGCTACACCGAAAGTGGCAGACCAGTTTGTCAACACATCTGACTGCCTTTAATCTAGGTCGCTGTTCTCAGTACTGTAGCCCCACCCTGTAGCACCCACTCTGTACAGAGCCTAAGACCTGGGACTCGAAGGACCTATTTAGATTTACGGAACTTACCAGGATGGAACCTAGGAATCTACTATTGTTAATAATATCCCTGTATAAACCATACTTTATGCTAAAGGTTAGAAAACATTGCTCTAATCTATAACCTGGAATCCTGCAGTTCAATCTCAAACACACACACACACACACACACACACACACACACACACACAAACTCCTCAGGCCCCAGGATAGAAGCACCAATCCTCAGGTTCCGCTAGGGGGCAGTATAAGACAATATGTCTACAGAACACAGCTGAAAAGAGTAGAATCATTGATGACATTCATTCATTCATTGGACCAAGAGTGAGGGCCTGCCCTGTGGCAGGCACTGGGCTGGGCACTGGTGGGGGATTCCTGTCACTCTTCTGCTATTTTCAAACTAGGAAAATTGCTTCCTAGCAATATGGTAGATTGAAAAGCAGGGCCATAGTATTTTGTAGCTTTTCCTATTAAGAGGTAGAAATAAAGCTGGGCATGGTGGTACAGGCCTGTAATCCCAATAGGCTGAGACAGGAGGATCATAGGGCCAAGGTCAGCCTCAGAAACTTAGTGAGGTTCTCAGCAACTTAGCAAGACCCTATTTTCAAATAAAAACTAAAATAGGAGCTGGGTGTGGTGGTGCACGCTTGTAATCTCAGTACTTGAGAGAGAGACAAGGAGGATCACAGGCTCATGGCCAGCCTCAGCAATTTAGTGAGGCACTCTGCCACTTGGTGTGAGACCCTGTTTCTTTTTCTTTCTTTCTTTTCTTTTCTCTCTCTCTCTCTCTCTCTCTCTCTCTCTCTCTCTGGTACTGGGGACTGAACCCAGGAGTATTCTACCTCTGAGCCACATTCCCTATTTTTTATTCTTTATTTTGAAACAGGGTCTCACTAAGTTGCAGAGGCTGGCCACGAACCTGTGATCCTCCTGTCTCAGTCTCCCAAGTACTGGGATTACAAGAGTGCGACGCCGCGCCCGGCTGAGACCCTGTTTCAAAATTTTAAAATTAAGACATTAAATAAAACAAAATAAAAATAAAACAAAATATTTTATCTGATTTAAGTGTTTCTAAATCGGATAAAATAAATAATGGGGCCCCTATTGAGGTGGTAAACGAATACTGGGTTCCTCCCTTTTTCCCCCAAAATCCATTCTAGAAAAATTTAAGTGAAATGGAGTGATGGAATTGAGGACCTCACAAAATCTAAGAAGCCTCTGGGGAGACAAGAGGTCTGTCTGGAACTGGCCTGTGTGCTTGAAAGCAGGGAGGGAGGCGCAGCCTGGAGAGTAGGGGAGAGAGAACAGCTGGAGGAAAGTTCTGGAAAGCCAGCGATCATCTCACCCAGGGGTTGCCTTGGATAATCATTGAGAAGGAGTAGGAATTATGCCATGCCCATTAACTGGGGTCATTCCTATTCATTGCTGCTGGTTTCTTTAAAAACCAATGGCACAGACAGGCACATGCATGAGCCAACCCCGAAAGCAAAAAGCCCCACTGAAGAAAAAAAAAAATCTGGTGGAGATGGCGATTCCTCCAGAGAGACGCCTCCTCCTTCCCCAGCCAGGGATGGAGAATTCCCGCCCAGAGCGTGAGCCCCGCCTAGGAG
Source organism: Glis glis (assembly GCA_004027185.1). Lineage (NCBI taxonomy): Eukaryota > Metazoa > Chordata > Mammalia > Rodentia > Gliridae > Glis > Glis glis. The sequence continues at coordinate 3,350 of PVJS01053596.1, read as the reverse complement.
GGAGTGCTTCCACCTCCTGCAGATCAAAAGTGCTCCTGTGGATCCTGAGGCTGTGTGACCCGGCTCATCTCCCCCTCTCTCCTTCATCCAGTGGAAGCTACACAGACCAGGGCCTGGTTCTCAGCATCCCGCTGAACACTACCCTACAGAGTAGCTGATAACCCAGGGGGGGACATGAGCTCCTGGACCAAACTAATTAGCCTCCCGAGGAGGACAGCGCAGCAAGCCACTGTTATCAGAGCTGACTGAGAATATGCACGTAAATACATGCAGGCGACTGAACCAATCACGTGGACCTCTCTTGGGAAAAAAAGAGGTAAATAAACCAAGAAAATAAGGAATTTTGAATTGTGTGTGTGTGTGTGTGTGTGTGTGTGTGTGTGTGTATGTGGTACTGGGGATTGAACCCGGGCGCATTCTACCTCTGAGCTACACCCCCAGCCCTATTTTATTATTTTATTTTGAAACAGGGTCTAAGTTGTGGGGGCTGGCTGCAAACCTGTGATCTTCCTGTCTCAGCCTCCCAAGTACTGGGATTACAAGCATGCACCACCATGCCTGGCTTAGGAATTTTGTTCTTGCTTTATTTATTTTTAATGGTACTGGGGACGGAACCCAGGGGCATTCTACCTCTAAGCTACACCCCCAGCCCCATTTTTTAACCTCTTTAACAGAATATAATTAACACACAATCAAGTGCACATATTTGAAGTGTTGATGGTGATGAGTGTTGATACAGTACACCCCTGCAAAACAACCCATTTCTATGATCAACATAATGAACACCCCCAAAGTGGTCCGTTCAGGCTGCTGTAAAGAATACCGTAGACTGGGCGGCTTATAAAGAACAGAAATTCATCCCTTATGAATTTCTGGATGAATTTCTGGAGGCTGGAAGTCCAAGGCATCTGGTGAGCACCCGCTTCTTCAGAGGCAGCTGTCTTCTGTTCACATGGCAGAGGGGGCAAAGAAGCTTCCCGGGGTCTCTTCTACAAGGGCATGAAGGCTCCACCTTCATGACCTAATCAACCCATGGCCCCCATTTCCTAACCCATTACCCTGGAGGTTGGGATTTCAACATGTGAGTTTGGGGTGGATACAAACATTCAGATGGTAGGGCCCTTGTAACCATCCTCCCCCCCATCTCCATCCCAGATAACCACTGCATCCCTAGAGATAAGTTTTGTAGATAGAATTCTATATGAACAGAATCATAGGGTTTATCTTCTTTTTTGTCTGATTTATTTCACTCAGCATAGTTTTTAAGTTCATCCATGTTATTACACGTATTGATAGTTTTTCCTTTTTATGAATGAATAGTAGTCCACTGTATGGAGAGAGCTCAATTTGTTTATCCATTTAGCTGTCAGTAAACATCTGCAGTGTTTCTAGTTTGGGGGCCACTGTAAATAAAGCTGATATAAATATCTATGTACGAGCCAGGTTTGGTGGTGTAGTCCTGTAATCTCAGTACTTGGGAGGCTGAGACAGGAGGTTTGCAGGTTTGAGGTCAGCCTCAGCAACTTAAGCAAGACCCTCAGCAATTTAGTGAGACCCTATCTCAAAATTAAAAAATGAAAAGGGCAGGTCATGTAGCTCAGAGGTAGAATGCCCCTGGTTCAATCTGCAGTACCAAAAAAGAAAAAAAAATCTATGCACATATCTTTGTGTTGGATGTATGTTTCTAATTTCTTTTCTTTTTTGTGTGTATGGAGAGTATGGGGGATGGTACTGGGGGTTGAACCCAGGGGCATTCTACCTTTGAGTTATACTCCCAGCCTTATTTTATGCTTTTATTTTTTATTTTGAAACAGGGTCTCACTAAGTTGCAGAGGGCCTGGCTAAGTTGCTGAGGCTGACCTCAAACCTGTTGTCCTCCTGTCTCAGCCTTCCAAATACTAGGGTTACAGGTGTTGGCCACCATGCCCAGCTGTTTCTATTTCTTTTGAGTAAAAAAGTTAGGAATGGAATGGCTGAGTCATATGGCAGATATTTGTTAACTACCGTACACTTTTCCAAAGTGGCTGGACCTGTTTGCATTCCCACTACGAGTTCCAGTTGCTCCACAGCCTCACCAGTACTGGCTTTGGTTAGTCTTATTAATTTTAGCCATTCCGGTGGATGTGTAGCGCCATCTTGTGGTGTTTTTGTTGGTTTATTTTCCGGCATTAGGGGTTGAACCCAACCTCACACATGCTGGGCAAGTGCTCTACCACTGAACTATATCCCCAGCCCTTTTGATTTTTTATTTGGAGACAGGGCTTCGGTAGGTTGCCCCAGGCTGGCTTCAAACTCGGTATCCTCCTGCCTCAGCCTCCCAAGGAGCTGCAATTATAGGCATGCAATATCACCCATCCTGTGTTTCTTATTTATGTTTCTCTGATGACTAATGATGCTAAGCATCTTATGTTCTTACCCATTCATTTGTCCTTCATTGCTGGTGGAAGTAGACCATTGCAGCCATTCTTGAGTAATCTGACAGTATTTCGTATCAGTATTTAGTATTTAGTAATCTGATACAATATTAAGTCTTCTCATGCAGGTCGAAAGGTGGCATGATAAAGCATTCATCCGTCACAGTATGGTAGCAGGGAGTCAGGTAGGTGCCTGCAGAGACCACTTCTCAGGGCACTGAAAGAGGGGTGCCTAGAGAGACCACCTCTGGGGATGGTACTGAGGAGGACGGTGCCCAGAGACACTAGGTCTAGGGAGCATTGAGAAGGTGCAAACCCTAGAGAGACATCCTCCTCCCCTCCCCCTGCCACTGCTGAGAGAGGTGCCTGGAGGACCTGGAGGGGCTGGGGAGGCCCCTGAAGAAGCCCAGCACCTGGCTCAAACAGACTAGAACCAGAGCTGCCCCCACAGTTGTGACTTGTTATCTCTTTATGATCTTAGCAACTGCCAATGCATAATGCCTATCTATTTGTTTAATGATGTTGTAAACTGGTGATAATCTTTTTTTCCCATTTGTAGTTGAAATAGTTTTATTAAGAGATGCTTCCCAGGCTGGGCATGGTGGCGCACGCTTGTAATCCTAGTACTTGGGAGGCGGAGACCGGAGGATCCGGGTTCGCGGCCAGCCTCAGCTACTTAGTGAGGCTCTCCGCAACTTCGTGAGACCCGGTTTCAAAAAAATAAAAGTATCGACTCCGGGGAACCAAGATGGCGGGATAGCGAGAAGCAGTGTCCCGCCAGGGCTCCGAGTAGGAGCTCAGCAGGCGGGAAGACTGCTTCTTTATAAGAAAACAAGGGCAGCTGAAACTCAACAAAACAATGGGAGACAAAATACAGCGGCACGCGAGGCAGTGGAGAGAGCGGAGGACGGCAGGGAATTCAAAGCCTCTCACCTG
>PVJS01053595.1:0-13239 GCA_004027185.1 Glis glis | reverse complement strand
TTTTTTTTTTTTTTTTTTTTTTTTTGCGGTACCAGGGATTGAACCCAGGGGCGTACCCCTGGCCCTATTTTTTATCCTTTACTTTGAAACCCGGTCTCGCGAAGTTGCAGAGGGCCTCACTACATAGCTGAGGCTAGCTGCAAACCTGGATCCTCGGGTCTCTGCCTCCCAAGTACTGGGATTACAAGCGTGTGCCACCACGCCCGGCTGCCTGTTAGTTTTTAATTCCTTTCTTCAGACGATCTGGTCTAAATTGAAGGAAAGAATCCACAGCGCCGCTCCCACCGTAACAATATGATTCATTGACACTGTGTGTGTGTGTGGGGGGGGTGCTGGAGATGGAACCCAGGGGCATTATACCTTCCAGCTACACCCCCAGCCCTATTTTATTTTTTTATCTGGAAACAGGTTTTACAAAGTTGCTGAAAGCCCTGCTAAATTGCCAAGTCTGACTTCAAACCTGTGATCCGCCTGTCTCAGTCTCCCAAGTACTGGGATTACAGGTGTGCGCCATCACACCTGGCTGACACTTAACTTTTAATGTAACAGATATTACTAAAATGTCTATAAAGTGTTTATCCTTTTAAGACAGTTTCTCTTATTTTCATATCGAAATACTGTTCTATTTTGCTTGGTCATTAAGTATTAATGTTTCCAAAGAATTAATCTTTCAAATTCTTTTCTTTCTAGTATCAAACCAAATTATTAAATAACTGTTAACGAGCATGTAACTAAATCAGTGGATATTTCAGAGAAATTCTCTTATAAAGTGAATTGATTTAAAAATACAAATAACCCTTTTTAATAAAATGACAGTTTTTATCTTATTCAGGAGCCAGAATTATCACTGAGGGACAAATTGTATATTTGATATTCTTAGCTGGTCAAACCTATTTGTCCAACAACTTACTGGGTGATTTTCCTCATTGCCAAACAGTCTACAATTAATTAACTAATTTATTTATTTATTTATTTATTTATTTATTTATTTATCTATTTTGGTACTGGGGATTGAACTGAGGGGCATTCTACCACTGAGCTACATCCCAGCACTTTTTTTTTAATCTTTAAAGTTGAGAGGGTCTTGCCACATTGCCCAGACTGGCTTCAACCTTGTGATCCTCTTGGGTCAGCCTCCCAAGTGGCTAGATTTATACACCGCCATGCCTAGCAGTAACCTACAATTCTTACATGAAATTTCTTAGTTTCCTTTTGAAATGAACCAGTGTTGCCCTTATAGAGCTATGTTCTCCAAGGAGACAAGGAACCTCTTAGGGCTGGGATTGTGTTCCCCTATTCTTTATGCCTTACACCTTTCAGCGGTTGACATGTTACATTAGCGTTCTATGCTGTTGTCAATACTTTGTAGCAAAATAAGAAATTATTCCTTTTATTCTTCCATGTCCAGCTTCTTCATCTTCATTGTCAACATTTATTAGGTAGTTTCCTAGGGCTCTCATAACAACTTGACATTTAATTGTGTGGCCTAAATACAACATGAATTTATTTTTCATGAAATTCAGAAGTCTAAAGTTAAGGTGTCAGCTGGGCCACACTTCCTCCAAAAGCTCCGGAGGAGATTCCTTCCCTGCCTCTTCTATCTCCTGGTGGCTGCAGGCATTCCTTGGCTTGCAGATGCATCACATCCATCTCTGCTTTTGTTTTCACACGACTTCCTTCTCTTTCCTTTTCTGTTTCATAAAACCAGTTGGAACCATTTGGTTAGTATAATATGATTTCAGCTGGAGACCCTCATCTTAATTATATCTGCAAAGACCCTTTTCCAAATAATCTCCTATTCATGGGTTCTTGGTAGGCAGCTTTTGGAGACCACGATTGAATCCACTACACTAGCTAGTTGTACAAACTCCTTTCTATTGGATATTTGTACTAGATAAATGTTAAGCTGATACCAAAAAAAAAAAAAAATCCAAAAAACATAGTAGCCTAAATTGAAATTAATGTTTTCTCTCATCTCACAGTCTAGCCAGGCTAGGCTGATAGAACAGTTCTGTTCTATTAGGCCATTAAGGATCCCTTGTGCCATGGGTATCTGCCATGTCAGCATTAAGCTCAGGAAGGAGAAAGAAAGTGGAGAACAAGGCAATCCCTTTCAAACAAGTGAGGCTGGAATTGCACACATCACTTCTATGCTGCCATTCCCGTGGTGAGAATGTATCCACGTGGCTTCCTCCAGCTGCACGTGAGGCTGAGCAGTAGTATCTCCAGCTGGATGGCCATGTATCCAGCATTAAATCTACTACTGTGCCTGGACAGAGGAGTGGGTTGAAGGACAACTAACAGTATGTGACAATTTAGAAAAAGAGAAAAATGTTTAACGCTCCTAATTATACCTTTTTAAAGTTAAATACATTATGAATAGAATCAATGCTGGTTATGTATCTGATTACAGCAGTCATCATCATATTCATTCATAGCCTGAAAAATATTGATTCTCTTGACTTTTTAAATTCCATGTTATATTTTACATCAATTACCTTTAAAGGAAGAAATTTTTTTTTCTGCAGTTCAGAAATCATTGTTAGACAAAATTATTGCAAGTCATAGTTATTTTCTTATGACTGTCATCAAAACTCTCTTATAAAATATAGCTGTCTAGCCGGGCGTGGTGACACACACTGTAATTCCAGCTACTCTTGAGGCTGAGGCAGGAGGCTCAAACATTCTTTGTTTTTGTTTATATGTATGTATATATGCATGTATTTGTCTGTCTTGAGTAATTTATCCTCTGGTCCCAATGAGTAAGTGTTTATCACAGCTACTGGTCTAGGATATACTCAAACTTCTCCTCTAGTGGGTTGTTAAAAGAACTAGACTGGAGGCCAGGAGTTGCTATTTGATCCTGATTCTAAAACATTCTCTTATCAACTATATCAGAAACAGAAGTATTTTTTTTTTTTTTTTGGTGGTACCGGGGACTGAACCCAGGGGCGGTTTACCTCCAAGCTACACCCCCGGCCCTATTTTTTATACTTTATTTTGAAACCAGATCTCACGAAGTTGCGGAGGGCCTCACTAAGTAGCTGAGGCTGGCCGCGAACCCAGATCCTCCGGTCTCTGCCTCCCAAGTACTGGGATTACAAGCGTGTGCCACCATGCCAGGCCCAGAAGTAATTTTTTTTAATCTTCATTTGTTTGACTCATCTCTCTCTCTCTCTCTCTCTCTCATTTGGTCCAAAATGTAAGTGGCGAAGAGAAGGAGTAATGTATTAATCTCCTTTAACTCAAATAGTGATTAAATTTATTGTGGAAACTTTTATTTCCCATAGGACTTGTGAGCATGAAAAGATGATGAGTCAGACAACTCCCTGAGAAGCTGCAGCCAAAGAGTATGCTTAAAGTCATTATAAACAAAGGATAATATTTCTTTCTACGGGAGGAATTTGTTTTCAGCTTGGACCTGATATAAAAGTTACTCTACAATTAAAAAGAACAAAATATAACACCTACCTCCCCCTCACTCCTCTCCATACTTTGTCCTCCCTGCCCCATCACTATGCAGGGGCAGAACACCATGACTGCGGTCCAATGCAAAAACACAGAGGGTTAGTTGGCTGCAAAATGAGAAGCTAATGGGCTGTAAGTACTTAGGAATGAGGACTGAAGAAAACAACCTCCTTGGAATACTAATGGCAGAGATTATATTGATGGGAAAATTTAAAAATTACAAAAAGATACAAAAGTGTACAAGAACTTGACCATGTCAACAGCCTTGCAAGAGAAAACAACAAGCAGAAAACACAAGAAGAGGGTCAGCAAAACCCAAGCATCTGAAGAATAGCATTCAAAGGAAGGCAGAATGGAACAGAGACTGTTCCTTAGGCACACTTAACTAAAAGCTCAGTAGTTGCTAGAAAGAGAAATGAAGTTGATATCAAAAGTTTGATCAATATCAAAACTTTATTATGCATTCAATATAATTAGGATCAAGTTCCTCTTATATGGTCCTCTTTCCATCTTTGTGGCTTCAGTCAGTCTCAATTTATCCTTCATGCCATCTCTATAAAGTCCTATATATTGAGGAGGGGGCACTCCTACACTTAGTATCAGTGTATTGAGGCTGGAAAGACCAAAGCTGGTACCTGCACCAAGGTTCTGATACTGAGTGTGGGCACAGTGGGTAAGCAACACCCCTAGAAGGTGTTTCCTTAGGCAGGCTTGCTCTTATCTGGGTGGGCTTCGTGTCACATTTTCGAGGTATGACTGCTGAATGACCATGCCCACACCATATCTTTCTTTAGCTGTTAATACCTAACCCATGGAACTGGCAAGAAACTGATCTAAAATTTTGTATGACTTGTTGAAATGCATTTTTAAGGTTTTGGTAGAGTAAGATTTGAACACATAAATATAGTGTCTTATTTACACCGTACAACATAATTTAACATCCTGAATGCCTTCCCTTGTATTTATTCCCCACATTTAATAATTCTAAGTAATCTTGACTATACCTAACATATAAACTTTCAAGATCTATTTCTTTCTTTCTCAAGCTATAAGAATTCCAGATACTGCCAATTAACTATAGGAGAAAATCTAGAAATCCAGAAGTGATTCTTAAAGTGTGGTTGCAAGACGAACTGCAGTAGCATCACTAAAGAATTTGTGAGAAACGCAAATTCTTGACTCTCCCAGCTGCAGATCTATACAACAAAAATCTCTGGGGATGAGGCCCAATGAACTGTGCTTTTAAAAGCACTCCAGGGAATTCTAATGTGTACTGGTTTGAAAACAACTGCAAGAGAATGGCATGCATGGTTGATTCCATCACCAGACCCACATGAAAGTACTCTGTGCATCTGCCCTCAGAACATCTCACCACTTCCCAAGCATGTCATACCTTTTCACACTTTTGTGCTTTAGCACTTTCTGTTCCTGAAATGTTATAATACTCCCCCACTGTCAGTCTGGTCAAATCTTACAAGGCACCTTCAATACTCTTGGACTGAGTAGGATATAAATAGATGTATACTCATCCTTCAACACCCAGCTCAAATATCACCTTTGTTGCAAAACTTCCTCTGACTCCCAGATAGCCTTAGTCATTCCTACCTTCTGTGCTCTTGTTGTAATTAACATTGTGCTACATTTTTTGCCTTCTCAGAATAGAAGATGGGTTCTTGAAGGCCTAACACCAATGTGTCCTTTAAAATACTGGGATTGTTGTGATGTTACTGATATGAAATCACTGAGTGTGATCTTATCTGCTGATTTAATATCAAGCCCATTTTTTATTCCTGAGCTCCCTCCTCCTTTTTAAACTAAAGGTAAATCTCCATTTGAGAATGTTCCCCTCTTCTTCCTCTTCCATTGAGCACACAGGCTTGAAAATGTCATGGAGAGATGAGGTAAGGACTATCAGCCAGAGAAGTCACATCAAGCCCAGAGAGAGATCAACAGAGTATAGCTTAAGCTCCAAATTCATGCCTAACAAATTAAACAAATAACCGATATAAATCCAGATTCAAATTCTTAAAATTTTTTCTAATCCTAGATTTTGTCTTGATTTATAAGAAGAGTTGAAAGATCATTACATGTTTAATAAATGTCAGAAAACATGTAATTCTGTTTATGTATGTGTTCCTGTGGAAGTAATCAATATCAGTCTTGGCCTATTTTCTATACTACGAAACAAAGTCCTTTGGGCACTAGAATATTCTGAATTTTCCTTTTCCTTAGATTTTTAAACAAAAATTTGAAAGGAATATTTTATACTCATTTTTCTCCTTAATATGTTATATAGTGGTCTAGTGGTATAATGGCTAGACTAAACAACACTTTGTATGTACATAAACTTGTACAGTAACAGAATTATAATAATTGCAACATTTGACATTTTCATCCACTATCATAAATGAAGAGCAGTTTCTCCTTGGAACTCTGAAGTACTGTTTCCCATAGAACTGAGACTAATGGAAACGGGAAACACCATGCCTTCTGGTTCTTCTGGAATCTTCTTATATCCAGAGATTCAAACCTGTAGCATTTTCATTTTCTTACTGTGGATAGTAATTAGGTAAACAATTGCTTAGCTGATATGAGTTGGTCTTCCCTTTACTCCCCTAATCCTTATCTGTCACCTTCATCAAAACCCACTTCTGGGTCAAATATGTAGTGAAGAGAAGTATAAGAGGAGGCTGTAGATACCCCTCAGGAAGACATGTACTTGGTAAAATGTGGGCATGTATGTAAACATAATAGTGTCAGTAAAGGCTGGATGAGATTGCAATACTTCTCACTATTATGGTAATGTTGGATGGGGGAGTTGTCAAACCAGATTGGCGATTTTCACAATTAGCTCAGGTTCTCAAGGAAGCCTTCAGTGTGAAATGCCTAGTTAAATACAGCAAAGGAACAGAACTAAGAGCACTATATTTGGAAATGGCCATCGCATCAGGAAAAATCCTACACCTGCTGTTCTAAACCCTCAAGCACCACTCTGATGCACTCATCACATAGGCTGTGTGATGGAGTTATTGTTCTCTTCTTAACAATTGGATTGCACTCCCCAAGGTAGGAAATGCCTTTAATTCATCTCCCTACTCTCGAGGGAGTCTGGGAAAGCATGTGCTCTCAATGTACTCCTATTGAACAAATAATCTGAAAATCAACCATTCAGAAAGAATTAGTTGCTAACACAGAAAAAGAAATTTCATACAGGGTCCAGATGTATTCATTTAAATCATATAGCTTAAGTGAGCCTATGAAGAAAAGGCACTTGTTTTCTGTAAAAATGCACCAAAAAGGGTGTTCCAACTATTTTCCTTGCTAACTGGAGAGCCCACTGAAGAATAGCACTGTGCTCCCGAGGCCACAGTTTGATGTAGTGCACTTAGACTTTCCTTTGTATGCAGGAAGAATAATTGAAACATGCCTGGCATATGCATTTATTTAGTACAGCTTCCTGAAGAATTTGAGGCCTCTGGAACTCTATTGTAAAATAAGCCAGATTCTAATTTTGAGATCCAAACCCTAAAATCTCCCCCCCAGATATTTAAAAGGGCAGCAAAGAAAGGCAAAGACATAGCCTGCCACTAAACCCAGAACAAGGGGGCTCCTAATTCTGCTTGAGGGATGGTTTGCTGAATGACAGTAAATCACAAGGAACTGAGTTTAATAGTTTTGATATCCACATATCAAAATGTATTATTGTTATGGATCTACTTAAATTTAATGGAAGGTAATATTATATACTACATGGGAATCCATAGTTATAAAATAGATAATTTAGAGTTTGGAGAGTAATTTACCAAAAATGAATAACTTTTCATAGTATCTTCCCATTTTGCATCTAAATGTGATTAGTTAACAATGTTTGATTGGATTCCCCCTTCTATCTCGTTCCTAGTCCTCACAATGCTGGCAAAATGACATCCAAATGAGAGGTGCAACAGAAAGTTGGTAACAAGGAGCCTGAAGACATTTGCCCGATACATAAGTAACACGTGAAGAGCTGAGAGAGTAGATCAGCCCTCCTCTGTGACCAAGAAAATGCATGGAAATGATGCCCTGGGCTATCAAAGGCCAGAGAGAAAGTATCTGCATATACCAACCACATTCAAATAAATCCTCAAATGACAGAACCCACTGCAATTAGACACAGAACTGGCAAATCTGCATTCACCTCCACATCTTCCCCTTTAATCTCAGAGGAAGCATATTGTCTCTGGAATCTCATCCGTTCCCCATATTTTAATCCCATCCTCTCTCACCTCCTTTTGAACCTGGCTTCATCACTTATTTCCTGCCTTATATTCCTTAACCTTTTCCTGTTCCAAGGCTTCTTAACCTCAATTTATAAACACACAGAAATATCTCATTAATAATATCCCCATTTTCTTCATCCCTGTATAACTTTCTGTCATCCTTTCCAAAGGCTTTCTAAACTCATTCTTTTATACTCGCCTTTCATTCGCTCTCAAACTTCTGCAATTTTTCCTTTATTGAAAGTTTTTTTACTAGTGGCTTCTGTGTGTGTGTGTGTGTGTGTGTGTGTGTGTATGTGTGTGTGTTACTAGAACACCCAGGGGTGTTCTACCTCTGAGCTATACCCCCAGTCCCATTTTATTTTTTATTTTGAAATAGTGTCTTATTAAGTTGTGAGGGCCTTGCTAAGTTGCTGAGGCTGGCCTTGAACCTGCAATCCTCCTGTCTCAGAGTCCCAAGTACTGGTATTACAGGCATGCACCACCATGTCCAGCCCCTAGTGGCTCTTTTTAAAGGAAATATCTAAGAGACACTACTCATTGGTATTTCTCTCACCTTGAATCCTTTGCTACCATGTGCATCATTGTCCTCTCCTTTTTAGCATTCTTTTTTTTCTTGTATTTCTAGCATACCAGTTTCACTCGATTTCTTCATAATTCCCGAATTTACTTTTTAATTTGAAACCTAGTTCCACCACTTTGTCTGTCCCAGAGTAAGGTATGTGAAATCAAGTGTTGATTGTACTGACCTTGCAAGACTGTGACCTGGCCTGTGGTGTCAGAGTCCCAACAAGCAACAGACGCAATAGTAAAGATAGTTGTCCTCATTAATTTTTGTTGTCACTTGACTGGATTGAGGATACCCAGAAAAGTGGTAAAGCAGACTTTTAGGTATATCTGTGAGGGTGGTTCCAGGGATGATTGGCATGTGAGTTAGCAAACCGAGTAGGGAAGATCCACCCTGAATGTGGACCATGCCATCCAATCCACTGGGGGCCTGGATGGAAGGAAAAAGCAGAAGAGGGTGGAAGCTTGTGCATGTGCAAGCCCAGCTCTTGAGTGGGTGTGTTTCTTGCTGCTGCTGTCACCTGTGGACATTAGACTCTAGATCCCTAACCCTTCACTAGACTTGCACTAGTGGCTTGCCGGGGGCTTTCAGGCCTTCAGCCTTAGACTGGGGCTGCATCACTGGTTCTCTTGTTCTGAGGGTCCAGCTTCTCAGAATGAGCAGCTACTGGCTTCTCTGGATCTCTGGTCTTCAGACAGCCATTGTTCATCATTCAGCCTCTGACTTGTAAGCCAATCTAACAAATACCTTTCTACTGGTTTTGCTCCTCTGGAGAATGCTGAATAATACAACAGATTAATCAAGGGAGCATTTTAAGAAATGGTGAAGCATCAGGAAACCACTACCAGAGCTGGAAAGAGCTGGAAACTCAGTAAACAGGAACTTTGGCCATGGAAGAATACAGCTACTGCCAATACTATAGCGAAACCAAGTTAGGAAGAAGTAAGTACCCCGATTCCCTCTAATGTCTACTATCCTCCAGTCTTGTGTTGGTCCCTCTCACTACTCAAACTCAACTGGAAACTGAGAGCATCATGGAGCCTAGCTGGTGTGCTAGAGGTCTGCCTCCTTAGTTGAGCAGCAAGGCAGGGAAGGGTGGAGCACGAACCTGGGTGGAAGAGCCACAGAGAACAGCCAGCTCACGAGCATACCACCCACCATCTCCTTCATGCCCTTAAAATATTTAGTGTGCTAAATACTCCAAGGAATGAGTACACAAGTTTACAGAGCAGGAAAGATGCCCTCTTAATGGTGTTTTCATTCTAGTTGGGGGAGTCAGACAGAAAAGGAGTAAACATACAAGACAAATGCAGGAGGTGATGAGTGTATGGAAAAAGCACGGGGCATCCCAGCTCTGATGTAGAGAGCAGTCCTTTAGATATGGTAAGCAAGACAGTCACCTCTGAGATGACAGGAGGGCTTAAAGTGAGTAAGAAGGAGACCAGGCTTTTTAAGAGCAAGAGAAGACTGTTCAAATGAGAGAGATCAGTAAAAGCAGTCCAACATCCGGAGGGAGACACTTTGGCTCATCCAAGGGAGAGGAGACTTCGCAGGCAGAGGTGAGATCATAAAGGCCTTTGTTGGCCAGGCAAGGAGTTAGGGTTTTCCCCTAATGCAATATATGGATTTTAGGCTGATAAAGGTGGGTTAGTGTAAGTGGATTATGACACACCAGATTTCCAATAATAAATACAATTTTTACAATTCTATGAAAAATAAATTGTAGTAAGAGGAGACAGGAAATATCCCATTTGCTCTCTGCATTGTGCTGGTAGAAGCTCCCATGACCTGGGAAGCTAGATGGTGTTTAGGGTAGGCATGGCACCGTTTAGATCAGGATCAGTGCCTGATCCAAGAAGGGCCATCCACAGGCTGGTTGGCAGCCTGAGAGATGGCTTAGTGCTAAGGGCTCTGCATCTGAATTATGTTCTTCTGAAATGTGGGCTAGAGGATAAAAAGAGGATTAATTAGCCAGTTGGTGATATAAGAATAGATTAGGAGTAGAGAAATATAGAGACATGATGAGAAAGAATTAAGAGTTTATCCTTAGAGGCTCCTGAGTTCATCAGAGCTACTCATATGTCCATTTAAACACTCTTGCCCCTCCCTCTTCTAGTTAAGACAGTCTTCTGAGCCTCTCCTGCAAGCCCAAGAGTCTAACAAGCACATTAATGCCCTAAGGTTTCATTCCTAAACCTCTTCTTCTCGTTCACATCCGTCAGGAGTGACAAATATCTCCTCTGGTAATAAAGTTCTCAAAATTTCAGTGGCTTGAAACCGAGGTTTTTTTCTTATTTATATGTTCATCATAAGGTAGTTTGGGCTCTTCTGCATTATCGTCCCTCCAAGACCAAGAATGATAGAGTGTACACTCTCTGGAACATTGCTGATTGCCATGGCAAAGAGCAAAAGGGTTCCAGAAGTTCTTGCATCAGCAATTAAATGCTACACTAACAATTCTTCATTGACAGAATGTCACATAGCTCAACCCAAACATAAGGAAGCCAGGACATGCAATTCTACCATGTACTTAAAAGAGACAGGAAGTATTTGGCACACCTACCACCATTCATTCATCCATAGCCATGGTTTTATTTATTTATTTTGCAGTACCTGGGATTGACCGCAGGGGCGTTCTACCTCCACGCTATACCCCCGGCCCTATTTTTTTAATGCTTTATTTTTGAAACCGGGTCTCACGAAGTTGTGGAGGGCCTCACTAGGTAGAGAGGAGAAAGAGAGATAGATCGCGCGCATGCGCGCTGAGGTTGGCCGCGAACCCTGATCCTCCGGTCTCCGCCTCCCAAAGTACTGGGATTACAAGTGTGCGCCACCACGCCCGGCCATAGCCATGGTTTTAACTGATGCCTATATAGCAATGTCAAAATTTCTAGGAGAAATGCCCCATTTTAACTGTTCATATTTTCAACCACCGACTGGAATATCACATTTGCATGGTATCACAGACATCTCAAGTCTCATGTATCAGGACTGGACGCTTGATTCTTTCCCACAAAGTTTTTGTATACTTTCTCTTGGTCAGTGGCTCCATTATCTATCTACTATTTCAAATAAGGAACCCACGTATTATCCTTGACTCCTTATCCTTCTCTTCCAATACTGAGTCAGTCATCAACCCCACAGATACTTCTTTATAATTTATTCTCATTTCTTAGTCCAGGACTATTACCCTATTTCAGCCCTTCATGGATTCTTGCCCAGGCAATATTATGGGTCTCCCATCTGTTTTTTTTTTCTTTTCTGCCTTCATTTCTTTCCCTGTAAACCACAAAAATTTGTAAACTAGACATTGTTCCTTAAACAAAGGCCAACCCAGAAGAAATTCCAAGTTTAAAGAAAAGATTGTGATGTAAACAAAAAAAAATTACAATCCAAATGGGACAGATGTGGTAATGTAGAAAAGAAGCTGGGCAGAGGAAGGAAAATACCAAATTGGGTGTGGTGGTGACGCGAAGGTAGTGTGAGATGTTTCCGGAGAGCAAGATTGCTTCTTTCTGGTGAACCACAGAAGTTGGAAAAGGAGGTGAAGGAAGCAGTATGTGCTTGGCACCTTGCAGGGACTCTAGCGAACCCAGCCAAATCAAGGACAATTGAGGAGAATGGAATGAAGGAGCAGGTCAAGCAAGTACCCGAAGCGTCCTGGTTAGTGATTTGGCAGGTAACCTGGATGGAAGGTCACCCATGGAGGTAAGAAACCTAAAAGGAAGATCAAGTCAATGGAAGACGATACTATAAATTATGGATACCAGCCGGGCGTGGTGGCGCACGCTTGTAATCCCAGTACTTTGGGAGGCAGAGACTGGAGGATCCGGGTTCGTGGCCAGCCTCAGCTCTCTCTCTCTTCCCTGTCTCTCTCTCTCTCTACCTAGTGAGGCCTTTGGCAACTTCGTGAGACCCGGTTTCAAAATAAAGTATAAAAAAATAGGGCTGTGGGTGTAGCGCGGAGGTAGAACGCCCCTGGGTTCAATCCCCGGTACCGCAAATAAATAAATAAATAAATAAATAAATAAATAAATAAATTATGGATACCATTACATAACATTATTGAACACCTATTTCAGGTACCAAGCTAATCATCTTACTGTCATCTTCATTTTGCAGTTTAAAAAGAAACAGTGAGATTTAGGGATTAATGACTTGACCTGTTACAATATTAGAGTTCCAAGTACCTACAGAAATTGTATCTGGATGTGTTTACAGGAGGTTAAGGGAACTTTGGAACACTAAAGGGCAAAAACAGGAAAAGCAGCCAGTTAAAGAGTTTGAGAAGGGGCCACCTGCTAGCAGGATCCCCTAATGAATGCCCTTCCGTGAATCTGCCCTTAGTACAGTGCTAGGCACTCTGGCCTCTGTCAAGGGTGTTTATTACACCTAATTCCTCCAGCTCTAAACGATCAAGTTATCTGAAACCCACTGGGAGACCTCGCTACCTAGGGAGGCAAATATAAGGCAGGGAAGATGGGGCAAGCAATTAGCAAATTCTCCTCCAGGAACAGACCCAGAACTCTTCTTCCCCTAGAGACGCCAAGGCAGCTACAGATGTGAACACCACAGAGCTTCCTGCCAGGACCACCAGAGGTACTGGGCCAGGTCCAAGCAGCTCGCGGACTGGGGTCTCCGGGTCCAAGAGGCGGGGCGTACGCCCGTCTGGGAAGCCTGGGAGCGCGCAGGCCTTCTCCCCCGGAGCCCCTTCGTGCACTTCCCGCTTCCCTGCAGCATTCCGCGGCTCTCCTCCCCCTCCGCGGTCACCCTCAGCTCCCCAAGCCCAGCGCGCCAGCCCGAATGCCCCAAGCAAGAGCGGGAGGTCTGCGCGTCGCGGGGGCGGGGCCAGGAGAGCTGTGCGTCGCGGGGGCGGGGCCGGGAGGGCTGTGCGTCGCGGGGGCGGGGCCGGGAAGGCTGTGCGTCGCGGGGGCGGGGCCGGGA
>PVJS01053594.1:0-13242 GCA_004027185.1 Glis glis | reverse complement strand
GCGCTACGCCCCCGGCCCTATTTTTTATACTTTATTTTTGAAACCGGGTCTCACGAAGTTGCGGAGGGCCTCACTAAGGAGTGAGAGACAGACAGACAGACAGACAGACAGGGAGAGAGCTGAGGCTGGCCGCGAACCCTGATCCTCCGGTCTCCGCCTCCCAAAGTACTGGGATTACAAGCGTGCGCCACCACGCCCGAGTGAAAGAAATTTCTAAATTCACTCAATGTGAAAAATAAACAACAATATTGATAGTCATTCAAATTAAACTGAAGGAATTCTCATACTTCTTATTCTTGAGTAATGCAAACGTGCACTGCTTTAATACATTCAAAGGTGTTGAGAGCTGAATCGTCAATTTTTATTATCAGGTCATTGGGAGCCTCTCTCCATTTCTGTGACAGAATTTCTGAAAAAGCATATTTCTGTAAAATGTATTGCTACCAACACTATAAATATCCCTGGATCTATTGGTTCTATGACAGGCAAATATAGTCTCTGAAGCACCACTAAGAAATAAACACCCCTCATATTGAAAGAAAAATTATAGGAGCAGTAGAGGAATACTTTTTCTTCTTAGTGTTCCTTCAGGATGGAAATTTATAGAAGTTAAATTCCAGATGAGTAAGTAAGATTCCAAAAGGAAAAATATAAAAAGCACTGTTTGTGTTGGTCTATGCTAGAGCTTAACTCTGTCACACCTCATCAATTAAGGAGAAAAAAAAATACCTGTGCCTCAAATATTGACTTTTCACAAGCTTGATGAAAGCCAACTACTCTTTCTTTCTTTAATATGTGAAAGATTTTCCTGTGATAGTAACAGCTCTGAATCATAGGCGAATAAAATATGTTCATAGGTATTATAATTAAAATTCCATTGACAGGGATTCTGCAATAACTGGTTGAAAATTGAAATAGTCATGCAGGCAGACACTAGCTGTATCTTGACCAACCATCTATTTATCACTTCGGTACATTGTGGCTGCTATATATTAATTACTGGTAGTATAAAATCAGCTTACAAACAAACTTCTAAAAATTTTGAAGAACTGAAATAAATAGTGTGACAAATGAAAATTATCTAAGAAAATAACAGATTAATTTTGAATTCAAGCATGGGCCAGAGAGTTTTGTTTCATGTAAATACTATTCTTCCTAATATGGTATTCAACAAAAGGAAGCAAAGCACTGTGTTGCCTCAATCTCTTTGGATAAAAAATGAAAAAATTTCTAACTCCTAAATTCCATCTTGGAGTAGATGCTGGAAGAATAGGGTTTAAAAACTAAAAGAGAATAAAGATATATTTTAAACCACCTTTCTTATTTTTCTCTAACGAGATGTTGAGAATAAAAATCAGGTCTGGGATTGTGAGTATCTGTGTGTGTGTGTGTGTGTGTGTGTGTGTGTGTGTGTGTGTGTGTGTGTGGTGTGTGTGTAGTGAGTGGATATGTGTGTGGTGAGTATATATGTGTGTGACTGTAAGGAACAAACCTTCCTAAGGAGTAGCACACTACAGGGCTTAGAACAAAATAGCCACTTAAACATTTCAATAAGTCAACTATATAAAACCTGATATGACACATATTTTAGTGTATAATTAATATTGCTCCAAAAGATATTGGGTAATTCAAGTAAGCAGTTAAATTAGTATCTGTGTTATGAGTAAACTATTTTCTGAGTTCCTTCTGCTACATAAGTTCCCAGCATCTATTTTCAACCTGAGAGATGACAAAGATGTGAAAGGCACCAAGGTATGCAGGAGAAACAGGAATCACTAGTGTCCTCCAAACCAGAAAGAACAAATAGAGCTGACCATGTGCCGGCACTTGAGATGCTCCCATACACTAAGGTATAGCAAATTAGCAGAGCTGTGCCTCATCATCTCTGGTGATGTCTGCCAGAATGCCTCATCTGCACAACTCACCTAGGTCCAGAGACTGATGCCCTTAAAGCAATGGCACATCTACAGAGCCTTTGGGGGGAATGCCTGCTTTGGAAGGATTAGTGGGCCTTGAGAGCAAGACAAGACAGCTCAGTAAGGGCGAGAGATTGGTCTGAATTGCAGAACAAAATTTGACACTTACCAGAGGAGAGAGAACTCGATCATTGGTAGTGTGATTAATGTCAGGAAAGTCTTGCAAGCAAGAACTGAGAGGCATATGGGGTGGAGGGAGGGAGAGGGGGAGCACTTGAGAGAGCCACACCATGGAGCAGAGGGGGCTGGAAGGTAAAGGCTGAGAGACAGTCACTCAAAATATCTACAAATACCGGGTAAATGAGAGTTATTCCAGTAGGAAAGTACATTGATAAAATGGTTATTTAAGAAAGATATAGCTGAGTGTGGCGGTGCATGCCTGTAATCCCAGTACTTAGGAGGCTGAGACAGGAGAATCATAGGTTCAAGACCAGCCTCAGCAACTCAATGAGACTCTCAGCAGCCCATCCAGACCCTGTGTTAACCCAAAATAAAAGAAGAAATGAGGGTATAACATGGAGGTAGAATGCCCCTGGGTTCAATCTCCAGTACAAAAATAAAGAAGGAAGGAAGGAAAGAAGGAAGGAAGGAAGGAAGGAAGGAAGGAAGGAAGGAAGGAAGGAAGGGAGACCTGGCCATTTTTATAGTCTTAAAAGCAACATCACTTATATCAGTTCCTACTAGTAAAAGTTTTATAGCCATGATGGGCTGGGACCACTGAACTTCTCTTTTCACCTACACCCACTATGTCTGACCTCCTTGGTCTATGTTTATAAATTAGGAACCCATTTGGACTCTGCTTCAGAGATTAAATAATCAGATTTAGATCCTTCCCTCTGTGGTATGTTGTATTTGATGATGTGAACCGGTGACTTTCCTCTACCTTCTCTCTAATTCCCATGGTCATCTATCTCCACAGAGGCCCCTTCACCCACTCCATTCATTCAGAGAGGAACTGACTTCATCAGTGAAAGAGAACAATCTTCTCCTTCCCTTTCCATCCTCACAGTGAATTTATAAACTTTCAAAGTGGAAAATTAAGCACAAAGAAGAATTAAAAAGTTTTCCTTAGTTTAAGAAATTGGAGATGGGAGTGGTGGCACATGCCTGTAATCCCAGTACTTGGGAGGCTGAGACGGGAGGATCTCAAGTTCAGGTCCAGCCTCAGCAATGTAGGACGATTCTCAGCAACCTAGCGAGACCCTGTTTTAAAATTAAAATAAAAAGGGATGGGAGTTAATCTCAGAGGTAAAATGCCCCTGGACTCAATCCCCAGTAACTCACGCACACACACATACAGGCAGGCAGGCACACACACACACACACACACACACACACACACGGGACCATAATATATGAGTGACATGTATTTAACACCTAATGTGTCTGGAATTAATTTAGTAGGAAGATGATGGGTTTCAGTACCAGATACCAATTTATCTAAAATAAATGTTGTCTAGGAACCAGCAAGAAAAAAGCACATCTGGGTTCTTGGAGCACCAGGTAAATCATCTAAACTTCAGGCTGCCAGCTGGCAATGGCCAGAAGGTGGGCTACTCTTTTGATCCCCAGAGACACCTTCTGATAAGCGATGTCAGTTTGTTTTTTGGAAAATAGAAATCAAAGGTTCTGGCATATGATCCATCTAGTCCATCCCACCAACACCATACAGAAAGAAATGGCAATTGAGAGGGAAAGAGCAATTACAGAAGACCAGCAGTGATGGGGAGAGGTGAGAAACAGACACCACCTGTTCTACACATGATGTGCCCACTATGGAACCCCCAGGCTAAGTTTCCAACATGGACACAGCACCCTCTTCTGCTTCAGTGAATCAGCCCAACAGGAACATGGGTCTGAAGTTCTTTCTTTCTGAATGAGCTACCATGCTAGGTGGCTTCCAATGGGTTTCTTTAAGGAATAGTATCTGTTTATGAAAAAAATAGTTTTACTTTAAGGCACTGTATATTTTATGGAGAAAGAAAAGGAGAGGAGGGTGTAAGAAAGCAATGAAAAGTGGCTGAAGATGTTGCTCAGTGATAGAATGCTTGCCTAGTATGCATGTGGCCCTGGGTTCAATTCCTAGTACCAAACATACACAAAGTATTGCAAAGAAAAAAGAAAATATTCAACATTCTCTGAGGCTTGCAGAAAATCTTTACACACCATGACTATATACAAAGAGGGCAATCCTTGCTTTAAGATTATGCACAGGGCAAAACGTGCTGCTCCATTAAAAATATACACCCTTGGCACCAGCCCATTTATGTCTGAAAATTCCTCATAATGAATACTCAGTACATTCTTCTAAGCATCAGCTCCCACCTGCACATTTCCTGTTCAGTTTAACCACTATGCCCTCATAAATTATTACCAGATTCCTCTTACACCCATGTTTCATGCGAAAGTGTGCCTTTTTAAAAGGTCTGCTTGCCATACAGTGAACACATACATTCATCATTCTCCATCTCATAAAGATCTCCACCTCAGCGGGGTGTAATGGTGTGCCCCTGTAATCCTAGTACATAGGAGGCTGAGATAGGAGGAAGATAGAGTGTACCAGGTGGTAACTTAGCAAAACCCTGTTTCAAAATAAAAAGTAAAATGGGGATGGAGGTATAGCTCGGAGGTAGAATGCTCTAGAGTTCAATCCCCAGTACCACAATAAAAAAAAGAGAGAAGGAAAGATCAGCGCTTCAGTTGTTACCAGATAAGGTGGCTCTAGGGTGGCCTCTCATGGTTACAGAGTGATGCCCAAAGGAAAATTCCCAGAATGTGGGTAATGTTCTCTCAGTTTTCCTACCTTAGAGCAGGTGAGCCCAAGCCTTAGTAATCCAGCAGTGAGATGGAGACTTCTTAAATACCAGAAAAGGGAGGTGAGGCTCAGTTGCAAGAAAGCTTTTCATCAAGAATGGATTTCCACAACCCCCAGGAGGGGCCTCTGGGTTATCAATTAATCCAGGTTTACTTGGTAAAACTTGAGCATGGGAGTAAGCCCATCTCCACTTGCAGAGTGTGAATTGTTTTCCCAAGTGAAAGGCTGCAATTGCCTCTTGATATTTCATCATAGAACTTCTTAGCCAATCCCGGCATCTCTCTGGAGTAATGAAAACAAAGAATGGTCTGGTTCACCTTAGGCCGAGATGTCCATTAGGAGAGCTTCTGCAGGGCAGGGGCCTCACGGGAAAAAGAAAGAAAAAGGTTGATTTCTGAGAGCCACAGAAGGGGAGCTGCATGGTGACGGTGATTGGGGTGAGCAAGAAACCATCTACAGACCCTTCCAGCCAGGCTGCTGCCACAATCAAAAAGTAGACATTGCAGCTCATAAAAACAGCATAACATAGAGAGTTATAGATGGATACATAGCAGTCATAGGACATGAATTCCAAGGGGAAGAACTCTGCCCCTGCCAAGGTCAAGTAGAGGAAGTGCTGGGCAGTGCATCCTGCAAAGGAAATGGCCCTCTGGCTCCTCACCTGGTCAAGCAGCATTTTGTGCACGATGGTGGAAATGTACAGGATGTCCATGATGGAGAGCTGGCTGAGCAGGAAGTACATGGGGGTGTGGAGGCGAGCGTCCACATGGATGAGAAGGATCATGATAGTGTTACTGGCTATGGAGACCACAAAGAGCAGGAGAACGAGGGCAAAGAGAAGCCAGGGGAAGCGGGTGTTGCTGTACAAACCCAGAAGCACAAAGTTGGGAAACATGGAGTAATTGCCCCTCTCCATAGTTCTGTAGGTTACAGAAAATAGAGAGATGGGTAAGACAGAAAGCTGGAGAAAATACCTGGTTTACTTAAAATATTATGAAAGGGTTGTGGGCAAATCAAGAGACATTATTCTGATCTCATAAAGTTCAAAACTCAATTTCCTGAAAGAACAGTGTGAGCAGGATTGTTACTGTGTCACATCACACCACCATTTATTCAAAAGTGGTGTCCTTTTCTTGCCAACTATTGCTTGTTAACTTACAGCTCATGACTAAATGAGTTTATGTCCTTTTGTTTATGGGCATTGATTCTTGTGTTTCAAGAGCATTTACCTTAAAGAGGCTGCATGTAAAACAGATAAAAATGGAACCATCCTGAGAAAATAGGAATAGAGTGTGAAATCAGAAAGAGTTTGGACCCCCAAACCCTGTCCCTACAATAGGGTCTAGTTTTTCACACTGAGAATCCAGAGTCAAAACCACTAATCAAGAGCATGTGATTTGCCTATGGAAAAATAACCACATTCATTTTACCTGGCTTACACCATTCTTACCATATTCACACATCGCAAATTTGAATGCATAGCAGATTTATTATGTTCAGTATTTGTAGATAACGAGTCAATGCTGAAGAATAAACCATAAGATCTCTGAGTTGTGAGAAGAAATCCAAGAATTAGAAGAAAAACAAACGTGAAAGGAAAAAATAATGTTTAGGGATGTATTAGTCAGTTTTTCATTGCTGTGACCAAAATACCTGACAAGAACAACTTAGAGGAGAAAATGTTTATTTGGGCTCATAGTTTCAGAGGTTTCATAGGTTCAGTTCATGGTCGGCCAGCTCCAAGGCAGAAACAACTCAGTGGCATGGCAGTGGAAATCCACTCCACTAATGGTGACCAGTAACAGAAAGAGTGACAGGAAAAAGGGCCACATAGTCCTCAGGGCCATATCCCCAGTGTCCCCCCCTCCTTCAGCCACGCTGTACCTCTGAACCTTTCTGCATTGGGGATCATTTTCAACACATGAGCTTTTGAGAGGACATTCCATACTCCAACCATAACACTCTGCCCCTGCTCCCAAAAGCTCATGACCATCTCCCAGTGCAAAGTGCATTCAATCAATCTGCAAGAGTGTCCACAGTCTTAGCAGTTCCAACATTGCTCAAAAGTCCAAATCCAAAGTCTCCTCTGAGACTCAAGGCAACCTCTTAGCTGTGAGCCCTGTAAAATAAAAAAGCAAGTTGTATACTTCCAATATACAATGCCACAGAGTAAACGTTCCCATTCCAAAGGAGAATAGAAAGGAGGGATGGAACTAAAGCAAGACTGAGACCCAAAAGGGCAAAAATTGAGTTCTATAGGTAAATATGTAGTATCTGGGACACACAGTAGCACGCCATGTGGCCTTGCTGGTTGCAGCCCCTGTGGCATCTCTCTTGGGCTGACTAGACTGCTTGTTGCATGCAGTTTTCTTGGCAAATGTTCCCCTTTCCTGGCATCTCTTAATTCATGAGGTCATTATAGCAACATTGGCTTCGCTCTGTCATCTTCATGCGAGGCCCTTTCAGGTGCTTGCCCTAGGGATTCCAACCCTGCTTCATGCTGCCTGTCCTCCCAGGCCTTCCTGGGTGGTGGAAGCCTCCATGGCCAGTTAACTCCAGCATCGTGCATTCCTGCAGAACCAGGACAATGTGGACAATGCCAAAGTCTGCCAACAGCTTGAACAGTAGCTGGAGTCCCTTGGACCAGGGCTCCACTAGCCTGAGTGTCTGCGTAGCTAAGCACAGTGAAATGAATTCTAGGGAAGCAATTTCTTGCACAGTCCTCTTTGAGTGGGGTGCCCCCAAGACCTCTTCTCAAAACGTCCTCTTTTCAACAAATCTCCACTATTATGTCCTTGAGCCTGTGATGGATAGTGAAAGAGATGAATGCTTGCCACACCTGCCCTCAATAACTTAATTAGGACAAGCTCCTCACAGGACTGAATTCATTATTTCACTGTAAACTCAAAGTATGGTAGAGGATCAGAGGAGAAAAGAACAGGGTCTGACCTGGTCCATGGGGAGTGTTAAAGCCTGAGAGAAACAACTGGGTATAAGAGTCTCCCTACCAGGACATGGATGTCCCAGCCCTGACCAAAAATATTCCTGGCACTGAAACTCACTAATGAGACCCTGGCGACTTCCCAGCATTCCTCACAAAGGGAAAAGGAGATTTGAGAGGCTCTGTAATTCCTCAGATTTTAAGAGCATCTTTCTCCCACTTTGTCAGTGTTGTCTCATATCCTGTATTTACACAATTACAAAGGAGTATAGCAACATTGAAGAACAAATGGAAAATAATTATAAAAGAAAGAAATCAACATTAATACTCCATTCCCCTGTACAAAAATTATTATGTCTACACAGTTTTTCTTCCTTTTTGCAGTGTTGGGGAACCCAGGGTCTTGTGCATGTTAAGCAAATGCTCTAACACTGAGCTATACCCACAAGCCTATACATAATTTTAAGCTTT
Organism: Glis glis; assembly: GCA_004027185.1. NCBI lineage: Eukaryota > Metazoa > Chordata > Mammalia > Rodentia > Gliridae > Glis > Glis glis. The sequence goes on along the minus strand of PVJS01053594.1, from coordinate 5,039 downwards.
CATATACATGCAATTTTATGCATACTTAGTATTTAATACACCTTTTTCATGTAGAAGTGTCTTGTCTAATCTGAATATTGCAATGGTTGAATGATGGAACAGCACTTTCTTCATTCTTCCTGGGCTAGCTTCCTGGGCTAGCTGACATGCACATTGCTCCTAAGTTTGCTTATGATAAACAATAGCGTGAGGTTACTCCTCTGGGATAGTCTGTGGAAGATGGGTTATTGGGCTTTAGAAGTCCATCACAAATTTTTAGACAAGATGTTGACCAATGATGCTGACCAGCATCAGAGCACACTAGGGGCACTGTGCTTCCTCCAACATTTAACCACAGCAGCTAAATGTTTATTAGTATGATTTTTTTAATAACTGAGAAACTTAAGCATGTAAGTCAGGGTTCACTAGAGTAACAGAACTCACAGGGTATGTATATGTAAGAGGAGATTTATCAAATCTGTTTATAGTCCAAAGCCGTGTAGTCCCAAGTGGCTGCCTGCATGTGGAGAGGCAAAGGAACCAGAAGCTGGTGGGGTGGTCCAAGAGCTGGAGATTCAGAATCAGAGTGACAGATTATGCTGTCCTAATTCAAGATGGAAAGGCCAGTAATCTCTCCTCAGAATTGATGGTGAATGTCCAGTTCTAAGAACTGAAGGCCAATGTCTCAGGTAAGAGTAGATGTGCTTTTCTTAGGAATAACCATGCATACCTTCACACAGCCTTCTCTTTATTCAGGTCCTGCTGCCTACATTCAGGGCAGGACTTCCTGTTCAATTTGCCTTTTCAAAGTCAATCATGTCATCAACACACCCAAAGTCACATAATCTTAGGTGTCCCTTAATCCAGTCAAGTTGACAATACAGATTAGCCATCATATCATAAATTTATAAGTATATTTTTTCTTTCTATCATATATTTAGGTTTTTGATATTCATGGCATTTGCCCATTTGTATATTGGAGATATCTATAACTTAGCATGTTCTTTTCATAGAATAAGGACATTCTTCTGTGTATAATATTTGTCGCAATTATTTTACCCAAATTATTAGTATTATTTTAACTTTTTTTCAGGCACAGAACATTTTAAATATCTGTGTAGTTAAAACATTTATTCTGTCACTTTGTACTTTGAATTCATTTGAAAAGTTATTTCACATGTAGGTATGTTATTAATATGCAATTCTATTTTAATTCAGTTTTCATAGTTCTAAAAATCTGTAATATTTTAATATATCCACAATTTATTTTGGTCTTTGTTGAAAGTTATGAAATCATGGGTTTTTCTGTAAGGCTAAGCATATAATAAATTTGTCTTCTGTGATCATGCCAATGAATCCTGACTTCTAGATCTTTAACCAGGCAAGAGGTCTAGAGTGAATTATGAATAAAGCGACCTGCTCACAAAGGTCCAGCACTTATCCCTGTCGACATTCGCAATCACTGAGAAATCACTTTTCACCCACGCTGCATGTGGGAATTTGTTCTCATATAAATCAGGTCCTGGGCTCCCACTATTCACATTATATGACATTTCCCCTCTTCCTTGTTCATGGCATTGCCTTGGAAGTTTCCATTTTTACATTTCCAATCCTTATCCATTTGTTTTGTTCAAGGATTAAAGAAATATCCAACCTTCATAATGTGACAGAATTCTTCCTTTCTGCCCAAAAGGATGCAGATTTACCTCTTACTGGGTTCTTGTCTGGGAAATAAAAACTCAACAGATTATAGAGGGTAGGTATAGAAGTACAAAGATTTACTTAAGTAAATTAAAGAAGACAAAAACATCTCCCACCATAGAGTGAGGAGGGGTCCCGAAAGAGTAACCATTGAAGTTATTGGGAGGTGAGTTTTGTACCTTCTGTGTTTCCCCATCACTCCTTTGTGGATGGTCAGAATTGGGTTTTGGGCACCCAATGGCTTTTGCCATTTCAATCCTTAATTTGAATCATTTTGACATTTCAATCCTTAATTTGAATCATTACCCTGTGGGTTTGTGGGATCTAATCCATTTGTCTGCTCCCACCCCATCCTTGTTTACACAGGCTGTCCTCAGAATGCAGCCCACAGAAGGGCCTGTAGTTTCAATTTGATTTCCATAGTCCTCGCCTGGTTCTTGTTAACGCTACTATCTTATTATCCTTTCCTGTTTTTGCTCTTTATACAGATAGTCTCTTTTAACTCTTCCTATTCCCAGGTCCTCTGTCCTGCCTCACTAAGGCAGTGTTGTCTTGCTAAAGATACTACCTTTTAGGTCCATTGCTTAAGTGTTTACTTGGCATGTAATCATCCTGCCTTTCTATTAGCTTGTTAAACATTAGAAAACGTTCAGCCTTGCAAAAACTTAAAATATATAGTGAAACAACTAAAATCAAAAGTAATGTAAAACCTTGGAGTTATTTTTAAAACAACAAAATGCCCTTTCCTCTCTTTTCCAATGTTCTCACTAGTGCCCATGTTCTACTTTTGGGGGGAAATCTCAGGCCCTGGGCTTTCTGAGTTGCTGTCTACCCTGCACTATCTCTTATCTCTTTACTGTGCAATTCACATTTCCCTGACCCAGGTGTGTGAATGCAGGAGGCTGGAATTCATGTTCCTGATCTTGAAGTTTGTGTAATCAGAGGAGACTTCCTTAGGAGAAAGAATGCAAATTATGATTCATAGTTAGAAACAAAGATAACCATTTTCTTCAGATGGGAAAACATATCCTGAAGATATATACATTTAAAAAATTGTTGAATCTCAAAACGAACCCTGAGACACAGTAACATAATCTATTACTATTTAACAGCTGGACACAACCTTTTCCCACCTTTTCCAACAGTGTTTGGCTGCATATTCTGTGATTGCACTTTGTAAGAAACTATTGTTTTCCATGGAAAGACAGAGAGTTCACTGCCACCAAAATCTCCATGAATGTCTGAGTAGCCAAATAAGCATGGACAAAGTTTTTGGGATGAAGGAAAAACAAGTTATATTGATTTGTTAGCAAGTGGCAAATATTCTGTGAGCAATAGGTATTTGTCCAAATCTCAGAAGAAAAGACTTTATAAAACCTGCAGGTAAGTGCTTCAGACCCACTGGCACCACCAGTTCTTCATTCCTGTGGTCAGTAAGCTGATAAGAACTTGTTACTTGTTAAGAGGAAGAGATGGAAAGGTGGAAGAAGGAAAAATAATTAGTTTTAAAACAGGCCACCTGCTAGCTGAGGAATAAACTAATAAGCAATCCATGAAATGGACCCACGTTACACTTGTAGTGTGGTTGGATAAAATTTAAAAAATGTTTTGGTATTCTAGATGTTTCCTTTTGTGCCCCTACTTTTTATGATGGAGTTACAATATGGAAACATGCTTATTCCATTCTTTTCACATATGACCTGCCTTAGCCTTGGCTTCCTGAAATGTTGACCTTATAAAAAGGATACGACCATCAGTACCATTCATCTCCAGGACTTTTTCATCATTGGAAATAAAAATGAAGTTCCCTTTTCCCTCCCCCAGACCTTGGTAACCTCTACTCTACTTTCTGTCTCAATGGCTTTGCCTGTTCTAGGGACCTTGTATGCTGTCACCTGTTGTTGGCCATGTGCATGATTTTCATTTTTTGATTATTGTGCATAATTCTGCTATGAATGTTGGTATATAAGTTTGTGCTTGAGTGCCTGCTTTCAACTCATTTGAATTTTAAAAAATATTGAAATTCTTCTGAATGATTAAGCTAGGATAGGAAGAATGAAAGAAATGGGTAGATGGGAGACAAACAGGGAAGGAAAGGAAGACTGTAGCTCTAAATCTAAAATCTCCATGATGGCCCTCAACTTCACTCAACTTCACTCACAGGCCCTCAACTGAAGGCCTGTTTCCTCCAAGCCTGAATTCCTAAAAGGTGCATTAATCTTACAGCATTCTAAGTCCCGCAAATAGGTGTATGCATTTTGTTAGCCTACAGAATGTGTTTTAGAATGATAAATCTAGGGATAAATTTTTAAAAGAGCCAGTAAATCAAGGGAATCAAGCTCACCCCCTCACATGTTCACCATTCTTCTGTTCCTCAAGAAAGTCCCCTATAAAACAACAGCCCTGCACACTTCCAAAGGCCCCTCCCTCACCCAGGAAGTGGCGTGTGTTCTCTCTTGAATGTGTGATTCTTACTTTCCTAAATAAACTTCTGTCTATGTCTCGGACTAACTTGTGCTGAAACTCTTTTCCATCACGTAAGCCAAGTACCCCACAGATCCTGAGTTGAGGAATAGACCCTTCTCCCGTGATATGACAACTTCCATAGTTACACATTTGTAGTGTAAGCCACTGAGATTGTGGGTCATATTGATGTTCTCTTGGTGTGTACAAGGTTCATTGTCTTGCTAAAATCAAGAATGAGATTATGGACAGCAAAGGCAGCACTCAGAGAAAATTTATTTAGAAAAGCATAACATTCAAAGTTTAAGCAACAGCAGAAAGCCCTCAGTCAAAGAGGGAGGCATCTAGAGTGAGAAAGCCGTGACTCTCTTTGAACTAGGGGTGTTTACCTACCTGTCAGCCTATCAGGTTTCTTCACACTCCATTGGTTGTGCATTGAGTCATTGTCCAGCAGGGCTTAGCAACCCTAACCCACATCCTGGGTATGTGTTTAAATTTTTTTCTAGTTTCACTGAAACTTGTCTTGACATATCTATTTTCTTTTTTTTATGTTTTTATTGGTGCATTGTAGTCTCACATCACAATGAGTATCAGTTTGGTGTTAACATACATGCACACAGCTCTTGGTGTCCCTCCCCCCCGCTCCCCCGCCTGTCTCCCCCCCCACATGTAGCACTGAGAATGATGTTGGTGTAATCTCACATATACACATTGTTTATGACAGTAATTCCATGGATTCACTACTTTCTTACCCTTCCCCTTCCCTTGTACCCCTTCCCTTGCACCTCTGAGGGTTCTCCATTGTCATTGGAGACCCTTTTGTGTCCCTACTACTCCCTACGTTGCGCATATTAATGAAAACATATGACCCTTCATTTTGTGTGATTGGCTAATCT
>PVJS01053593.1:0-13239 GCA_004027185.1 Glis glis | reverse complement strand
CCGGGCGTGGTGGCGCACGCTTGTAATCCCAGTACTTTGGGAGGCGGAGACCGGAGGATCCGGGTTCGTGGCCAGCCTCAGCTCTCTCTCTCTCTCTCTCCTTAGTGAGGCCCTCCGCAACTTCATGAGACCTGGTTTCAAAATAAAGTATAAAAAATAGGGCTGGGGGCGTAGCGCGGAGGTAGAACGCCCCTGCGTTCAATCCCTGGTACTGCAAAAAAAAAAAAAATTATTTGGTGGTACTGGGAATTGAACCCAGGGGTGTTCTATCTATGAGGCCCCCCCAAGCCTTATTTTATTTTTTATTTTGAAGCAAGATCCTGCTAAGTTGCTGAGGGTCTTGTTAAGTTGCTGAGGCTGGCCTTGGACTTGTGATCCTCCTGTCTCACCCTCCCAAGTACTGGCATTACAGGCGTGCGCCACCACTCACAATAGCCGTGGCGTGGAAAGGACCTACGTGTCCATCAGTGGAGGGATGGCTGAAAAAACCTCAGCAGGCACCCACCCTGGAATACTATACAGCCTTGAAAATCCCAGGGAAGCCTGGCGTCTGCGTCAATACGGAGGAACATGGAGAATATTGTGTCACAGGAGATAACCAGGCGCAGAAACAAATAAATACCTGGGGGTCTCAAACACGGAATCGAAACCCATCAAACTTAGTGGGGTCGCCAGGGGACGGGAGGACGGGAACGTGGGTACAAAGCTGCAGTCAGGCAGGAGGCATAACCCCTCTGATAATACTTAAAGCCAAGTCGCCTCTGGCCCCACCCCCACGGACCCCACTTCTCCCTCCCCACCCCGATAGGTGGCTGAATGCCCGGGGTGGAGGTAGAACTGGGGTTGGAGGAGCCCCAGGGCCTGCAGGGAGACCAGTCTGTGCTTCCAGCCAGGGGTCTGCGTGGAGGGCCTGGTTTCAGAGCTGGGACCCTGATCCCTGAACCGCTCCCAGACGGGCTCTGGTTCTAGGGATGTGGGGTGGGGGCTCAGGCAGCGTGGAGGATGCGCCTCTAAGTCGTCCCACTGGAGGGTGGAGAGGCCCCTGGTCCAGACACCACAGGACCAGGCAGGTCTGAGCAGCGGGCGTGGCTGGGGGCTCTGTCCTCGGGCTGCTTGGGGGGCCTGAGTCTCAGCGCTGCTCCTTCCCCACATCTGTGTGTCCTTGAGTAACTCAAAGAGCCTCGAGTCTCACTTTCCTCCTGTGTGAAATGGGAGCAGCTTAGCACTCTTCTCTCGGGATTGCTGAGAGTGTTAAATGAGATAATACTTAGCGCCTGGACTGTGGGTGGCACTCAGTGGCTGTCAGTAAATTGCATTCTCACGTCAAGACCCTGAAGTTCAGGAGGGGGAAAGTGAGAGAGGACCCTGGGGAGGCCAGAAGGCAAAATCATGAGGTCTTCCTCCCGGGAGAGGGATGGGGGCAGTGCTAGATGCTAGACGCTCCACGGTGAGTTCTTGAACACTGTCCTCTGCCAGGCCAGCCGCACCCCGCTTAGCAACCCCTGCTTGTACCCCTCGGCTGTGCACCCTGCACTAGGGCTTCTGAGGACTGGCCTCCCAGTCCCCCAGGGGGTGAGTTAAAGGCTGGCCCCAGGCCCGTCCTGGCGTGTGGAGTCCGAGGCTCCAGGGGCCCATAGGTGTGACTTTGGAGACGCTCTCCCGGGGTTCTGAGGCGCAGGAGGGCTTGGGACCAGAAGCAGCTGTCGCTGTTGGTGGGAAACCTCGCTGAGCTGCAGGCAAATTTTAGTCCCACAAAGGCGTCCCGTGCAGACGTTCTTAAATGCTGCTTCCCACCACAGGGCGGGGAAACAACATAGGCAAGGCCTGTGTCCATTTGTCTTCCATCCACCCATCCACCGTCCATCCGCCGGGGTTTCTGTCCATCCAAACCCCTTCCTAGGTTGACCTCAGCCACAGAAGGTGTCGCCGCGGAGGGTCTTCTGCGGCACGTGGGAAGTGTGAATCCGAGAAGGAAATCCACGCGGAAGAACCGAGCGAGGACTCGGATACTGGTTCACCAGTGTTCACCCCGAGCAGGAACCCAGGCTTCATAAGAGCCGGGAGGTGGGTCCTGAGTGTCCCCAGCAGAGGCCCGGGGAGCAAAGGGTGGCCCATCCACACAGCAGGAGCTGCACGGAGCACAGGGCCGGGCTGCGGTGTGGACGAACCTCGACCGTGTTACCCTGAGTGGAAGAAGCCGGACACCAACAGCCCCGTGTACACGAACCCATTTATACCAAAGAAGCCGAGGAGGCAGGAGCGGGGTCACCAGGGTCGGGGAGCCCTCACCTCTCTAGGGGTGCATGAAGGGTGGCCCTGGTGTGGGGACCAGTCTTTGCTGAGAGGCTGTGGGAAGAGCCGGGTCTTTGCGCTCTGATGTGCATACCCTCGGCGTTAGCACGGGCGTGGCGGGCAGTGCGACTCAGGAACGACTTGTTGGTTTGCTTCCGAGACCAGATAAAGTCCTGCTGCGGCGGGTGTGTGGCACCCGTGCTGGGGGCTGGTGATGGCCGGGAGCAGAGCCGTGCGGGGTCCCGGGGGCTGGGAGACGGCCTCTCCCCCCAAGGCTAGCACCGCACAGGTGACCACGCGGTGTGACCATCCTCAGGGGGCGGAGCAAGCCCTGTCCTGGGAGTGTCCCAGAAGCCTCTGGGGGCCTTGGCATTATTGATTTGGCCCCGCCAGCCGTCTCTTAATAGAGAGTGCCTGCTAAAGGCCAAGCACGTTGCTTTATAGGAATTTCAATTGACTTTCAAATTCTGAACCCGTCATACTGGGAGAAAAGAGGGCTTTCTCTGTTGACTCCCCTCGGTCAGCCCTGCAGAGAGCTGGAGCGGGGGCCCAGCGAGGAGGCTGCCCAGGCGCTGGGCATCCGGCGTCTCAGCGACCCTCAGACAACCCTGCTGATCTTATTGTAGGTGGGGGTGGACTCGTGTCTCCAGGTGCCACCCAGGCGTATTGGTGGAAGGTTCTAGATACTCCATGGGATGGAGGAACTGTGTGTGTTGGACAGACAGGACGGGGGGTGGCCTGGTTCCTGGGCCCACACGGAGCCACGGGTGGCTGGAGTGGCTGGGGTTCCTGGGGCCGGCTCGGCTGTACCCTCGCTGTCCAGTCTGTCCATGGAGGCGACAGTTGCCCCTTGCGGTAGCTTCCGTGCAGTTTGTGGCCCAGAGCACAAACCGGAAGGTCCAGGTCCCGGGGTTCAGCTCTGGGATCAGCTGTGAACATCAGCCCAAGACACCTGGCATGCGGAGGTTCGGGCGCCCGGGCCCACGCTGCGCCCTCTGCGAGTCCCAGAGGAGCTGCGGGATGTATCTGTGGAGGAGGAATGACTGAGGAAGACCCTTGGGCTCTAGCCACCCCCTTTTTTTTTTTGCGGTACCTGGGATTGAACCCAGGGGTGTTCTACCTCTGCGCTACACCCCTGGCCCTATTTTTTTATACTTTATTTTGAAACTGGGTCTCACGAAGTTGCGGAGGGCCTCACTAAGTAGAGAGAGAGAGAGAGTGAGCTGAGGCTGGCCGCGAACCTGGATCCTCTGGTCTCCGCCTCCCAAAGCACTGGGATTACAAGCGTGTGCCACCACACCTGGCCTCTAGCCACTCCTTTTAGCTGACCATGGTGATCCCAGGTACAGTGAGCTTCCATGGGGACCGTGACAGGATTTGGACACACCCTTCTTCAAAACAAAGGCCCGTCCATCACTCACCATTGGTTAAACAACACGCAGAAGTGGATCTAGACGTAGAGGAGACAGGGAGGAAGGTTTCTAGAGGCGTGCCACAGGGCTCTATCATCACCCTCTTCTTAGTCATTGCAGCTGCTGCTGACTCTGACGGGAACACAGGTGGCAGAGTTATTAAATCTGAGGGTGACATGGAGCTGGGAACGATGGCGAGCGTGCTTCAGATTTAGGATCTAAATATATCTCAGCAGTCAGGATGATGGGTTGAATCTAGCAGGATCAGACTGAGTAGGAATAAAATTCAAGTCCTTTATTTGGGTCCAAATAGCCAAGCTCCCCAAATCTGCAATGGGGGATGGCATAGATAAGACCTAGCAAGCCACCGTGTGAGCCAACAGCGTGACAGAGCAGCATTACAAACCCAGAGTGGTCTTAGGTTGTATTACTAGAAGTATGTTCCCAGAAGAAAGGAGGAGACGCTATTCTACCCTTTCCCAGCTAGAACTATACTAGGGTCCTGCCTTCAGATCTTTACGTCCTGGTTTAAAAAGGACTTTGAATAGATAAGTGAGGTTCCAAAATGAATTCCACAGCCAAAAAAAAAAAAAAAAGCCCTGAGCTAAATTTATTCTTCACTACTTAAGGAATATTTTTTATGATTATAGTAAATATTTTTCTCTTTTTAAAAAAGTAGAGAAAGCACAGAACAGTATAAAGATGTGTACAAAAAACCAGCCATAACCTTAATCTTCCCACCGAGAGATAACATCTTGGTGTATTTTCTACCAGTCTTTACAAAGAATACATATTTTAAAATAAAATTAGAACAGTGGTATATATAGTCTGTGCCCTGTTTTCACTCAATTATCACATGGTAAGCTTCGCTTGGTGTCTTTAAGCATCCTGCAATACCACGATTTCCCCCGACCGCGTCCTGAAGTTCATACTTTAACCGGGCTGTTTCCCGTTTTCCCCCGTTGTAAACGATCCCGTGGTTAACCTCCTCGTACGCCGAGGCTGGTTTGCACCCCTGGTTACATCTAGGGGGTTGATTCCTGAAGGTGGAATTCCAGACAGGGAGCACCTCATTCCTGAGCTGCCTGGGGGGCATCCCTCGGGAAGTCCGGCCCCATCGTCACGGGCCAGCTGCCAGCCCGGGCGCGCGGTGACCCTCAGAGGACATCGTGGCCAACTCAGCAGGGAAACGTGGTACCGGGCTTGTTTGTCCCTTGATGGCCGTGGCGGTCCCCACTGCTTCCTGGGCTCCAGGACTGACGGTGCCCGCCCGTGGCCAGTGCTGCTCCCCCCCACCCAGCTCAAGGAGCCCAGTTTGGGGTTTGCTGAGAGGGGGACTGTCCCCTTCCCTGGGATGGTTCGGTGACTGAGGGAAGGTCCAGCCGGGCCACCTGGTTTGGGTCGGGGAGACCCAGGAGCCGGCTCACCTGGTCATATGCTGGCCCCCGGCCCCTGGGCTAGGTGTCCCTGGGCCAGGGCCTGACCTGAGCCCTCGGCTGTCCATCAGCTTAGGACTGGGTGACATGTGGGAGGCAGAGAGATGACACGTGGGGGTATTCAGTATGGAGCAGGGCATGTAGCTGGTGTTCATTTAATGGTATATATTCTTCTTTTTTTTGTGGTACCGAGGATTGAAGTCAGGGGCATGCTACCTCTGAGCTACACCCCCAGTCCTATTTTATTCTTTATTTTGAAACAGGGTCTCACTAAGTTGCAGAGGCCTCACTAAGTTGCTGAGGCTGGCCATGAATCTGCGATCCTCCTGTCTCAGCCTCCTAGGTACTGGGATTACAAAAGTGTGCCACCACGCCCGGCCATATTATTCTTTTTACTATCATGATTTCCTTGTGGATTTTTGTACCATGAGAGGACTTGCTTCCTTGGCTCTGTCCTCTGCTTTACCTAACAAATATTTATCGAGTGCCAGATCTGTATGGAGAACGTGGATCCCACAAGCAGGTAGCAAGAAGACGCGCCCCCTGACCTATGTATGTGCTGGGCCTGCGAGGGATCCAGATGAACGCGGTGGAGGATGTATGGGCTGGACCCTCAAGGAAAAACTGCATCCTGAAATACAGAAAAAAAAAAGAGTACTGTAAGAGACGTCTTCTTCTATTCCTCTTGCATATGGAAAGACGCCCGATCTCCCTGGTCATCATAGCCGTATGATTTAAACAAGGCGACACCCCCTTTTCAAAATTGCTAACAAAGGTTTAAAAAATGCAGATGCAGGATGCCAGTAAGGCTGCTGTGAAATGGGCAGTTCTTTAGCCCCTGCCTGGAGTCACGTGTCCTGGGGGGTCAGAGCAGCAGCAGGCAGGGCGGCGGCTGCTTTGCTTTCAGCCTAACCGGGGTGCTCGGGCGGTGGGGCTCGGGGGACACTCCCCTCTCTTTGCAGACAGAAGCGGGTGTCCGCTCCTGCCTCATGGGGCCACTGTCTCTGCCGGGACGGCCTGCCGCTGGCCTGTCCATCCCCTTCCCTCTCATTCACCATCCCCTGGAAAATCTTGATTTTTTTTTTCTCAAAGACCCGTGGACGAGGTTGCCCACGTTTGGAAACGCCGTTAGGGTCGTGGTGGTTTTTGTGGGCTATCGATCGAGCCGGCTTGTTTCCTGAGATCCGCTTCATGTCAGATGTTCCTAAAGGGAACTTCAGGACAAGCCGGGCCTCCTGGCTCCGCCCCCGCCCTCGCTGCCTGCAGCCCGGGGGCCAGGCGGCAGCAGTGGGCGAAACTGCAGAGCACCGGCTGGCACCGCGTCTCGGCAGCGTCAGGTTCCAATCTGAGCCGCGACTTCCCCAGGCAGGTGGGAAGCGGGCGTCCAGCAGAGGGACCAACAGGACGGCGGTGCAGCTCTGTGGCGGGGCCTCACCCCTTCCCCATGCCCCACCTGGCCCTGCTCACCCATCCACCTCTCCATTTGGTTCCTGCTTCTTTGACCAGGGGCTGGAAGACACGAGCTGTGGATGGAAGGCCCCTGTGGATGGAAGGCCCAGCCTGGTCCCCGTCTCCCCCGCCCCAGGGCCGCCCTCCCCGGACTGTGTCTGCTGTCTCTAGACACCGGCGGCAGCTCAGTGGTACTTGGAGCTGCGTGTGTATTTTCAGGCGCTGCGGGGGACGTCGTGTGTATGAAATTAGTATTGCCTCGTTGGCCCCTTTCAGGCTAATTCGGAGTGAAATCTTTTAGCGATGGTGGGCTGATTCTATCAGGAGAACAAGAACTAATTAAATTCCCTCTGACCATCGAGTAGTCAATTATTTATATCCAGACAGATGCAATCCAATCTACAGCATCCAGCTCAACCCAACACGCAGCCTACTTGATTTTTCAAGGGGAGAGGAAGAAAAAAAAAAAGAGGAGAACGAAGTGTGCAGGAGAGGAGATAGATGGGGGAGCTGGCCTGCAGGCACCCGGCCCCTTCCCAGGGCGCAGAAACTGAGGATGCAGGTGGGGGCGCAGGCTCCCCGCTTCTGATCCCTAGGAGCCCTGGCCTCCGTGCAGGAGGGAATAAAAAACCCACATACAAGGAGTCAGCAAACCTTCACGAGTGTTTAACACCGTCTTAGCTCTTTGGGGGGGGTATTAATCTTGCTAATGAATTTGCTAATGCATGTCACTGGAGACTTACTGGCCTGCTCCTTGGTGGCCCGGATGACTGCCGTAGAGTGGCTACTAGTTTGTATGTTGGGACAGCATGATTAGCCTGGCCCCCTGGCACGAGTTGCACTGCCCTCTGCCTACCCCTTCTGCCACTGGCCCAGTCCTGGGACTCGCAGAACCAGTGCGTGCCTCCCTCCCATATGGGGAACGGCACCATCGCTGGACCTGCCTGCCTGCCCTGCTGGGCACAGGGCTGGGTGGAGACGGGTCCCACCCTCTTGTGTCCCTCCCTGCCCGGGGTATGTCCTGGGTGGGGATGGGGGAGGGCTCCTCACTGGGTCTAGCTAGCTTCGGAGATGTGGGGTACGTGTGCTATATGGGCTTCGTGCCCCATGGGGCCCTCATCGCTGTCACAGACACACACAGCTCTTCAGCTCCGATGGTGGCACTGTTGGGGGGACACGTGCTGACCCACTGACCTCCCGGGCTGGGGTCTCAGATCTGCCTCTTGAGCACATTTCAACCTGGGGATACCTGAGCGTGGGGACTCTTCCTGTCTGTTTTTACCTAACTCTGTGGTGGTGGTCTCTGCCCTCCCTTACCCTTCAAAAGTGTCTGTCGCAGGGCAGGCATAGGCGTGGAAGCCCTGGCTAACCATCCCTTTCTCTTCCCTGGTAGCTGGGCTCGCAGGCCACTCAGCCGCAGGCAGCTGGCTCCTTCCTCCCTCCCTGGCCTCCTCACTGGCTCTAATTCTAGCAGCCCTGATACCCCCTCCCGTGAACTTGGGACCCAAGGAGGCACGTGTAGCCACCTTAGGGGGTTCTAAGCATGTGCCCCGATCCCTAAAGCATTTGGGTCGCAACCTAGCTGTATTTGTTTGATTGTTGGGAGCCCTCCTTGGAGTATGGAGTTGATTTCGAGACCAGCATGTGCCGCCAGCTCGGTCTGCCTTGAGCAGCTCAGCTCTGTGTGGGCCCAGGAGCTTTGTCTCAGAAGACCCTCCCTGCCTGCTCACACCGGCCCTGTCCCTGGCCTTGGCGGCATCTGCACACAGGCCTTCCCCACGGTTTCCTGCTCTGTGTCCTCATGGTTGCGACATCACGCACATGCAGGTTCTCCCGTGCCCTCAACTCGACTAGTCTTTCTTTAAACCCTCCCTCGTGTCCCCACATGTCCCCATGCCCTGTCCCCAAGGCCCCTCAGGGTGAGGGTGGCTTCCCACATGGGCATCTGTGCCCACCTTCACTGAGGCGATGTCCTGCCTGCCCCCAGCTGGCTGACACAGTGCTCTTGACCCTCCCCGTGTGGCCTCCCACGGTGGCCCCTTCCGCGGTCCCACGCCGGGTCTGTCTCTCTCCTTCCCGGTCTCCTTGGCTGCCTGGGGCTGCTCCTTTTTATTCTCTCAGATTCGAGCTTTTGCAGTTTTTCTTCAAGACTGATTTCTATGCACTTATAGCACCTGTCTTCCCTCTGGTCATTTCTGTCCCTCCCCTGTCCTGGCAGATATCTGTGACACCTGCCTGTTCCTCCGCAGGTCCAGCGCATGACCCCTGTGTCATTTTCCAGATGGTCAGCTCAGGTATTAAATGAGATTGGGACCTGGCGGTGGCTGAGTGTCCTGCTGTAAGATGCCCCCTGCCTGATGCGGCGCCATTCCCACTGGCCTCTGCGTGGGGGGTTCCGACTTCCCTCCACTCGACCGTGACGACTTGTGGCAGGGCCGTTCTAGCCCCGTTTTGCAAAGAGAATCTCGAATGCTTCACCATAGCCGATAATTTGATGGTGCATATGAAAACAGACTCATGGTCAGCTCCTCCCCCCAGGTTCTGCATCCCCACAGATATTGGCTCTTCTGGAACGTTCCACCCTCTCAATAACTGTGAGAACAGGGTAGAGGCATCTAGTGGTTAGATTCATGTCTGCTCAGCGTTGGGAGGGTGGCTCTGTCTTGGTCTCCCTCCTTGCTGGGCAGAGAGGGACAGAGGCAGGGGGTCGGGCTGGGGTCGCCGTCCGGGTTCAGGTCCCAGCCTTGCTGCCCCTTCTGTTTCCTAGCAGGGCTCCTTGGGGACCCCAGGGATGGGAGTGGGAAGCTCTTGGCTGAGGCTGGGCTCCTTGCGGGTCCACGGGACAGGGAGGGCAGTAGCTCCTGGGGAGGAGGCTGTCACACCATACCCTCTTGGCAGACCCTGGTTGACTGATGTGCCCAGAAAGACAGGAGTTTCCCAGGGAAGTGCCGTCTCCCCATGCTTATCGATGTGTTGCCTCCTCTTCAAATATTTTCTTATTTTGCCATTTGTCGGTAAACATTTTGCCGGTCTTTTCTTTCTAGCTCGTATTTCTTCATTACGTACGAAGATGTTAAATTAGTATGAGTCTTTTAAGTAGCCATTAACTTCGTATCGTCTCTAATTTGTGTACTTGATCCTCCACCACCTCACGGCTCTTGCTCCTGTCACTCAAGTTTGCTGAAATCAACCTGCGCCGCACCGCTGTTTCCCCCGCAAGCCTCTCCCCCGGCCAACTCCATGTCCAGCGCAGGCCTTCCCCCGGCCCGCCGCCGCCGGCGCTCTGGGCCGTGTTGGTCCCTACTCCTGCCTTCCCGCCGTGCTTGGTGCTCTGTGCCCTTCCGCGCTCACCGTCTTTGAGCTCGCCAGCTCTGAGGACCCGCACAGGCCCTCTGCACAGAATGGGCTCTCAGATGGCATCTGAGGGTCTCCGGGGAGGACCGGAGGGCAGCTCGGGCTGGAGGACCTGGTCTGGCTTTGGCTGGTCGCAGGTGTGAGACCTGCGAGAACCACTCCCGACGCTGGCGTTGGCTTTCCTGTCTGGTGTATTGGGTTTGGACATCTCAGCCCTTCGGACGTCTGATGGTTTCTTTTTTTTTTTTTTTTGCGGTACCTGGAATTGAACGCAGGGGCGTTCTACCTCTGCGCTACTTCCCTGGCCCTATTTTTTATACTTTATTTTGAAACCGGGTCTCACGAAGTTGCGGAGGGCCTCACTAAGTAGAGAGAGAGAGAGAGAGAGAGAGAGAGCGAGCTGAGGCTGGCCGCGAACCTGGATCCTCCAGTCTCTGCCTCCCAAAGTACTGGGATTTCAAGCGTGCGCCACCACGCCCGGCTCGGATGTCCGATGGTTTCTATTCCGTCAACTTTGTGGGTACTTGTTTGTCTTCTTCATGGGGCCTGTTTTCACTGGTAAGATATTGGATTCTGGTGATGTTGTGGTAGTTGGAGCTCTAGGATGATGTAATTGTCATTGTTGTCACCACCAACAACACCACTGCTGCTGCCGCCCCTGCCTTCTGTTACCAGCACCACCATCACCATCACCATCACCACCATCACTACTACCATCACCATCACCGCCATCATTTCCATCATCACCACAATTGCTACCATCTTCCCCCTCCTCCTCATCATCATTATCATCACCACCACTGCTATCATTGTCACCATTACCACCATCACCACAAATACTACCATCATCACCACAATCCCTACCATCCTCATCCTCATCCTCATCACCACCGCCATCATTGTCACCATCACTACCATCATCACCACAATCCCTACCATCCTCGTCATCATCATCACCATCACCATCATCACTGCTACCGTCATTGTCACCATTATCACCATCACCACCACCATCAACACCATTTCCATCATCACCATCATTATCACCATCACCACTGTCACCAACATCATCACCATCATCTTCATCAATACCACCATCACCAAAATTGTCACCATCACCATCACCATCATCACCATCACCACCATCATCTTCATCAATACCATCACTAAATTGTCACCATTACCATCACCCTCATCACCATCACCATCACCACCATTACCACCATCATCACCACCATCTCCATCATCACCATTATCATCACCATTACCACCATCATCTTCATCAACACCACCATCATCAAAATTGCCACCATCATCATCACCATCATCGCTATCACCACCATCACTACCAAAATTGTCACTATCACCACAATCGTCACCACCACCACCATCATTACATCATCACTACCAGCACCATCACTATCATTGTCACTATCACCATTATCACCACCATACCACCACTACCATCGCCATCATCACCACCACCACCATCACTATTACCATCATCACCACCACCATCGGCACCATTACCACCCTCATCGCCACCACCACCTTCGCCAGCTCCCAAGTGCTGCCCACAGGCCACACATTGTGCTGGGGGTCGTATCTACCGTCCCGTGCCGTTGCCGCAGCAGTCCTTCGGGGGCATGAATATCGTTCTCCCTATTTCGCAATGAATCAACTATCGCACAGAGAAGCTGAGTTCTTTCTCCCGGCCCCACAGCTGCTGGTGGTAGACCTGGTGTCTCTCTGGGCTGTCATGCTAGCTCATGGGCTCTCTGTCATATGCAGCCTGGTCCCCTTTGCTTCTTCTGATCTGCAGCCTGCCAGGGCACAGGCCTTGCGCGGTGAGGCTGAGTTCTGCCAGTTGTCCTTCTGTCACCCAGGAGATCCTCCGCTTCTCTGAGCCTTGCTTCCCTGCACCACCATAGAGAGGACAAGCACACTTCATGGGTCATCTGAGGGCTAAATGATTGTGCTCATCAAGTACCTACACAGAGTCTGGCAGAGAGTAAATACTCAGACATGGCTTTTATAATTATAATGATTGTATATCACAATAAAATTATTGTCCTCTTTGTAATGATCCATGAACATTTATTGAAGACCTTTGTCAGGTGTGGTGGCACATACCTGTAATCCCAGTACTTGGGAGGCTGAGACAGAAGGATTGCAGATTTGAGGTCAGCCTCAGCAACCTAGCAAGACCCTCAGCAACTTAGTGAGATCCTGCTTCAAAATAAAAAATAAAAAGGGCTAGGGTATAGCTCAGAGGTAGAATGCCCCTAGGTTCAATCCCCAGGGACACACACACACACACACACACACACACACACGAGAGAGAAAGAGAGAGATAGAGAGAGACAGAGAGACAGAGATAGAGAACCCTCTATGTGTCAGACTCTGCACAGGGTGCTAGATGTTCAGAACTGAGCAGGCCATGGCCCTGGCTCTGAGAGGCCTTTCTTACAGAGACACAAATGTCAACAAACACAGCCTTCAGGCCCAGGCCCACAGCACCCAGCCTGATAGAGCAGCCGTGGCCTGGGAGGGCGAGTGTGGGTAGAGGCACTCAGCCTTGAGCACGCAGCCAACAAAAAAGGGAATAAAAACACATGAATGGAGCTCAGGATTCCAAAAGTTAGGAAAAAAAATGACACACAAAAAAATCACACACACAGAAGGAAGCCATGAATGAAGTTAATAGAATAAGGAGTGCACCGCGAAATAGAAAAACGGGATTAGGACATAAAAAGCTGCTGTTTGAAACAAGTCAGTAGATGAGCCACTGCGAATCCAACTGAGGTTAAAAGAGAGAAAACACCAGAAACAGAACATGAGAAACAACACGGGGAGATGGGACTGGCCAGCTGACCCACTGCCATGGAAAGGGGGGGGTTCTTCAGCGATTCCCACGCTAAGAATGAGGACAGGGCTTCACAGGGGAACTCCAGCGGGGCCCTGGAAGAGCGGGTGCCCCGTGCTAATTAAACTGCGCCACGCAAGAAGCAGGAGAGAAATCGCCACATCATTTTCAGAAAGTGAGAATGAAAGTTCTTATTTATTTTTTTAATTTGACAAAGATCATATAAAAATAAGATGACAAGCTGGTCTTACTTACGAATATTGATGCAAAAAAAATTTTTTTTTTTTTTGTGGTACCGGGGATTGAACCCAAGGGCGTTCTACCTCCACGCTACACCCCGGCCCTATTTTTTTATACTTTATTTTGAAACTGGATCTCACAAAGTTGTGGAGGGCCTCACTAGGTAGAGAGAGAGAGAGAGAGAGAGAGA
>PVJS01053592.1:0-13240 GCA_004027185.1 Glis glis | reverse complement strand
TCATTATTAATAACATTTGTGGTTAACCCTGAAGAACTGGGCTGTAATCTCAGGGTGGGGATCCTAAATCTTTTCTTTCTGGCAATTATCATTTTACTAGAAATACAGATATGAAACCAATGCATCGATAAATATTTATTAAGCCGGGCACAGTGGCACATGCCTATAATTCCAGTAATTGAGAGTCTTAGACAAGAGGATCACAGGTCCAAGGCCAGCCTCAGAAATTTAGGAAGACCCTCAGTAACTTAGCAAGACTCTGTTTCAAAATAAAAAGGGCTAGGGGTGTAGCATGGAGGTAGAATGCCCCTGGCTTCAATCCCCAGTACCAAAAATAAATAAATAATACAAATGAGTTTGGATCGGCTCCTGCTAAAAATATAAT
The DNA here is from genome assembly GCA_004027185.1 of Glis glis. Taxonomy (NCBI): domain Eukaryota; kingdom Metazoa; phylum Chordata; class Mammalia; order Rodentia; family Gliridae; genus Glis; species Glis glis. The sequence continues at coordinate 12,855 of PVJS01053592.1, read as the reverse complement.
AATGGCATTAAAATAAGTAGTAATGAAGAGACCTATATGGAGGTGGAAGAAGTGGTTAAGCCAGACAAACTAAGAATAGACAGAAAATGCTGAGGTTTCTGGCAGTCAAATGAGCTAATAAATCATACCAGTTTGTCAGGATTAGCAAACTTGCATGGCTATTAAACATTTGGCAAAAGAAAAAAAGAATAACAAATTATTTGGGCCCAAGTCATGCTAGAAAGTGTGTTAAGTCTGGTGGTGTAAGGGTTTAGCATGTCCTTTTATCAAAAATAAATATCCATAAGACTGGTGTAGGAATAACATTATATTCACTGGATAGGGACATATGGATTCTGTTGTAATTTTATAACTCATTGTGTCCTGTTTCCCATTTTCCCACTCTGAGAGGGAATGGACCAGAAACCAGAATAATATTTCCAAGTCAACCAGCCTTATAACAGTCCAGCCTTTGGCTATGCATAAGCTAGCCCCAGCAAGTAACTATGCCTGGTCACTTCCAACATGCAGATCTGATTGGAGGCATAAAGGCCTTCTTTCAGTAAATGAATCACCAGTACAGGGTCTTTGCATTCCACGGATCTGAGCCAATCTGCTTGACAAGGCTGTGACTGATAATATGTGGCAAAGATGACAGTGTCCAATGCTATCCAGAGATGTAGACAACAAACGAGAAAGTTGGGCCAAATGTGTCATTATCATGGCAGCACACCCGAGGACCAGGGCAAGAGCAGTATTCACACTTACTTCCAAAGAATTCCCAATGAGCTGTCTAAATTACTTGTTTTGCCCTATGTCATTTTACCAAAGATTGCATAAATGAGCTGCTGGGATTGGGATCTGATGATATTTGTTGTAACAAGATTTAGCCCGTAGAGAGTTGTGAAACCCGGATCTGTTATAGAAATTATATTTGGCTCCTTGAGTTCTTTCATGAGACTCTCCTATGAGCCAAACTTAGCGTTAAATGATAGGGCAGGTTCTGGAATATGGCCAGGGCACTGGCATTAAAAGGTTCTTTATCCCAACTGAAAACTACTGCACTGGGTGGGCATGGAAGACTAGCAACAGCACCCCCACCGCAGGCACCTCCCTCACTCTCGCTCTTTCTAAATTAGAAAGAGGCAATCTCCATGCAGCCCGTGCCACACCTTTGATGTTATGAAGTCTGCCTTTATTGCCAATGTTAGCCATGACACATGTAGCAACAACCGCTAACATTTACTGGGAACTTTTCATGTACCAGGTATAGTGTTCAGCCTTCTCTAAGGATTATTTCATTTAATCCTCACCACAAACCAAAGAGACAGGTGCTATTTTTCTGCCTGTTCATGATATACTGCAATGATGGATTTCTGTGTGTGTGTGTGTGTGTGTGTGTGTGTGTGTGTGTGTGTGTTACTGGGAATTGAACCCAGAGGCTTTCTACCTCTGAGCTACACCTCCAGTCCTATTTTATTTTTTATTTTTGAAACAGGGTCTCACTAAGTTGCTGAAGGCCTCACTCAGTTGCTGAGGCTGGCCTGAACCTGTAATCCTCCTGTCTCAGCCTCCCAAGTATTTTTATATCCCTTCCTCTACTCATGCTCCTTGCTACGGGACTGCAGATCCTCTCGCTAAAAATGCAGAATCCATTTCTCCACTATGTAAATCTGGACTGGCCTTGAAACTTGCTTTGGCCAACAGAACGCAGACGTGACATTATGCAGGTTCTGAGCCGGAGCCCCAGGAGGCCTTGCATGTCCCTGCTTGCTCACTTGCACCCCTGCCATCACCATGAGGACATGGCCAGGCTAGCCGGCTGAAGAAAGTAAGACATGGAGTAGAGCACAGCCCAGTCATCCCCGGCACTTCTGCCAAAGCCAACCCAGATCAGCCAACCCCCAGACGTTTGCATGAGCCCAGCCAAAGTCAGCAGAGCTGCACAGGGGACCACCACTGGGTCCAGATGCATAAGAAGTAACTGCTTAGTGTTGAATGCCAGTCAGCTTTTGTGACTGATTGTTACATAGCATTACTGTGGCGACAGAAACTCACGCACCATTTATAAACAGGTGCGAAGAGGTTGTCTAATGTGCCCAAATTGGTAAGAGTAGATCTGGGCTATGAGATGTCAATGTGACTTTGCAGAAAATTAGATGTAATTGCTATAGAAGGTCAGTATTTTATAACTACATTAAAATGTCCTTTAAAACCTAAATCAGTTTGGTTTGCCTTAACTAAGATAGATCTTCAGCAAAGTATCTCTGAAAATCAATCTTTTTTCTAATTAATTTTATTGGAACATCATAATTATACATAATAATGGGATATAATATGACATATTCATACATGCACATAACATAATTTGGTCAGTTTCATTCCCCAGGACCTCCCCTTTCCCTCCCCTCCTTCCTCCCCCTGGTCCCCTGACTTTACTCTCCTGGGCTCCTTTCTATTTTCATGAAATTCCTTTCCTTTTTTTTTCTTCTCTCTAGCTTTCACATATGTGAGAAAACATGAAGCCCTTGACCTTCTGATTCTAGCTTATTTCATTTAACATAATGCCCTAAAGTTCCATCCATTTTCCTGCAAATGACATAATTTAGTTCTTCTTTATGGCTGAATAGAATTACATTGTATGTATATACCACATTTTCATTATTCATTCATCTGTTGATGGACACCAAGGTTGGTTCCATAACTTGGTTATTGTGAATTGTGCTGCTATAAACAATCTGCATGTATCACTACAGTATTCTGACTTTAATTCTTTTGGAAAAATACCAAGGAGTGGTATAGCTGGGTCATATGGTGGTTCCATTCCTAGTCTTTTGAGGAACCTCTATACTGATCTCCATAGTGGTTGTACTAATTTAAAACCCCACTAACAGTGTATAAGCATTCCTTTTGTAAACTGATCTTGATAATAAATGCTAATACCATTTTCTAAACAAATAGAAACAAGAACACTTGGTAGCCAGAGAGAATATCCTTTTTTTTTTAGTGTAAGGGATTGAACCCACAATCATTCTACCTCTGATCTATTCCACCAGCCCTATTTTATTTTTGAAACAGGGTCTCGCTAAGTTGCTGAAGGTCTCGCTGAGTTGCTGAGGCTGGACTTGAACCTGTGATCCTCCTGTCTCAGTGTCCCAAGTACTGGAATTACAGGTGGGTGGCACCGCACCCGGCTGAGAACATCCTTTCTTTGCCTGACTGTGTCAAAGAGAAATTTATCTGTACAGTGGTCTTACTGAGAGCAACCCACATGAGCAGCTGCATCAGTAGGGAATGAAGAAGCCCTCAGTATAAGGACAGTGCTATAATGCATGACACTGACTTTCATGTGACTCCTGCCATCAGCGTTATAGTTACATCTCATTTACTCAACCACGGAGAGAAACGGTGAACAGGGGAATTGGAGAACTTAAAGAATATTAATGGCAGCACATCAATTCAATTATCTTGGCTCACTAATGAGGTGAACTCCTAGTGCATGGAGGTTGCAAGTTCAAACTCCACCACTGCAATTGGACCCATGAGGGTATTTAAGTCTTTGACACCAGCTGCAGCAGTATGGGGTAGGAGGAGAATTCTGCTCTCAGGATAAGAATTATACTGGAATTGCTCATGCAGAGAGCTGTCCAGAAAAAATGGAAGATAAGGTAGGTTATTTACAGCATTATTTGGGGACATGAACAATGCCTTTACCATAAAAGGGAGAAAATAAGCCACTAGAGCACAGGAGAATTTACTGAATTGTTTGACACAGTAAGCAAAAATTTAATTCTTCACTTAATAAAGTCTAATTCTAAAGCGTAGTAAAAGATTGTTTGTGCTTTAACTAGATTAACCTTCTGCATATAGAATGTTTGTATGTATGTATGGTAATGGGGATCGAACCCAGGGACATGCTACCTCTGAGCTACACCCCCAGTACTATTTTATTTTTTATTTTGAAACAGGGTCTCACTAAGTTGCTAAGGCTGGACACGAACCTGCAATCCTCCTGTCTCAGCTTCCCAAGTACTGAGATTACAGGTATGCACCACCACACCCAGGTTAGAATGTTTTAATATATGAGAACAATGACTTTAGCTTTGATCCGAGGGCTGACAAAGAATATCTCCTTGACCAAACTTTAGTTGGGCTCCCCCCCCAGCCCTTTTCTCACCTGGACCTAGCCCTCCCCCCTGCCCACCCCCACCCCCATCCTGTCCTTGCCAGGCCTGCCTAGCTAAGTTCTAGCTAGAATCCTGCTGAGTTACTTAGAAATAATTCCCAGCACTAAATATCTGATCACTCTCAATATGAGAAAAAATTCCTCATTTCCTACCCTTAATATCTGATCACCTTGGCCTGCCTGCAGCAAGAATTGTGTTAAGTTGGTCTAGCAATAACTTCCCTACTCCTGATGTCTTAGTAATTTTCCATCTCCTGACCCCCACATTCTAGTTGTTTCCTATAAATCCCCAGCTGCCTTTGTTATATTTGAAATTGAACCCAATCTCTGTCTCTTTTGCATCAGATGACACCTTTTACAATAGTCCTGAATAAAGTCTTCCTTACTACTTTAACAAGCATCAAAATGTTGTTTTCTTTAACAGGGTTTACCCTATACCAAAAACACAGAAAATCAGAGGGAGCAACAAAACATGCCCATTGGCAGAATTGAGATATATAAATAAATATAAGTAGTTTGGGTACATAGTGTCAACAATGAAATAAAACAAGATATGGTTTAATGTAGAAGAACTTAGACAAAATGTTCAGAGGGGAATTCCAACTTCATTGACTTCTCTAGAAACTATAGTTAGAGCAAAAATACATTTTTAGGCATCAACAAACAAAAAAATTGTTCTGTGATGTGTATGTTCACATTTCTGCCTTAGTAACTAAAGAATGGTAAACAATGTAAAAAACTGAAGAAATCTTCCATAGCCGGGCATGGTGGTGCACACCTGTAATCCCAGTACTTGGGAGGCTAAGACAGGAGGATTACAGGTTCAAGGCCAGATCAGCGACTTAGTGAGACACTCAGCAACTTAGAGGTACCCTGTTTCAAAATAAAAATAAAAATAGGGCTGGGGCTATAGCTCAGAGGTAGATTGCTCCTGGCTTCAATTCTCAGTTATATATATTATTAGAAAAATATATTCTTTTTATGTGCTTTTATTGGTGCATTATAGTCTCATATCACAATGAAAATCATGTTGAGAGTAACATTCATGCATACAGCACTTGGTGCACCCCCACCTCCCTTCCCCCCCAATACAGAGTACTGAGATTGAAGTTGGTATGTTCTCATGTGTACACATGGTCGATGGTAGTAATTCCATTAATGAACTTCATTCTTCCCCTTCCCCTTCCCTGGCTCCACTGAGGCTTCTCCACTACTGTCTGGAGTCCCTTTTGTATCCCCACTACTCCCTAGCTTGCGCATATTAGAGAAGACATATGACCCTTCTCTTTCTGTGATTGGCTGATCTCACTTAACATAATGTTCTCCAGGTCCTTCCTGGAGAACATTTTCTTGTAAATAATATTAGAAAAATCTTTTCTAACTCCTCTCTAAAATTCTAAGAAATAGGAAATGTGCCCTTTATTTTTATAAGATTTTAACTTTTAGAATACTATCCTAACAAGGATGAATTAATTACAGGACAAGCCACTGAGAAGTCTCTGGTCTCCTCTTTCCAGTCATAAAATTGGTAATGATTCAAGTTTTTTCAAAGAGAAGCAAGGGAGCTGGGTGTGGTGGCACATGCCTATAATCCCAGTACTTGGGAGGCTGAGACAGGAGGATTGCAGGTTCATGGCCAGCCTTCGCAACTTTAGCAAGGTCCTCAACAATTCGGCAAGACTCTGTTTCAAAATAAAAAATAAAAAGGGCTGGGGGTGCAGCTCAGAGGTAGAATGCCAATCCCTGTACCAAAAGAGAGGGAGGAGAGGGAGAGGGAAGAAGGGAAGTAGGGAAGGAGGGGGGCAAGGGAATGTGCTGTAGTTTGGATCTTAAGTGTCCCCCAAAGGTCCACAGAGTAAAGCCTTGCTTCTCAGGGTGGCACTCTTTGTGAGGCAGAGCAGAGGACCTGGGAACAGGAAGGAAAAAGTCCATCTGCATGCCTTCTGTGAAGTTGGGGGAGGTAAACAGCAAAGTGAGAGACTGGTGGGTGCCAGGGAATCAGGGCCCTGACCAACCCACAAGGTAATCATTCATTTTAAGGATCAAGCCGGGCGTGGTGGCGCATGCTTGTAATCCCAGTACTTTGGGAGGCGGAGACCAGAGGATCCGGGTTCACGGCCAGCCTCAGCTCTCCCTCTCTCTCTCCCTGTCTCTCTCTCTCTCTATCTCTCTCTCTCTCTCTCTACCTAGTGAGGCCCTCCGCAACTACATGAGACCCGGTTTCAAAATAAAATATAAAAAAAATAGGGCCGGGGGTGTAGTGCGGAGGTAGAATGCCCCTGGGTTCAATCCCCGGTACCGCAAAAAAAAAAAAGAAAAAAACATATTAAGGATCAAAATTGTGCAAAAGTCATTGGTTCCCCAAAACACGATTCTGACCAATCCTGAGTCACTGTTCCCTGGACAGGAGGCACGTGTTTTTGCTCCATCACATGTTTCTGATATGTTGTGCTGCCTTGCCACATGCTTAAAAGCAACAGGGGCAACTGATCAGGGACTGCAACCTCCCAAACTGTGAGCCCAAATCAACCCTTCCTCTTTATAGCTGATGATTTCAGGTATTTGTTACCATAACAGGAAGTTAACACAGGATGGAACACAGGTTTGAAGCCAGATTATGTGGACTTGAACCCCACCTAAGCCATTTGCAAGCTTTATATCCTCAAAGAATTTACAGAAAATCTCTGAGCCTCAGTTTTGTGATCTGGGAAATGGATGCACTAAGAGTAATTATAAGGTCAATGTGAGAATTAAATGAGTTCACACATTGAAAGCACTTAGAAGAGTGCTGGAAACTTACTTAAACTTTAGTAAAAGCTGCTGTCACTATTATTATTGTCACTAGGTTTTTAAACTGTTATATCCTGACCATCATAGAGTTACTAGGCCCATGGTGACAATCCCTTCTCTTCCTGGCTTTCATTGGGATTTTCACCTGTCACCTTGGACATGGATATCTAGCTGAGACATTTACTTATACATTACAGATATAAATTATAATTAATAATAAAAAATTAATGGAAGAGAAAATAGTAAGTGATAACTTTAGACACCCTCCCCCATATACCTAATCCTCTCTCTCATCATGAACAAGTGTGATTTATCTGATTTTCATTCCTTGGTCTACAGTCACTTAGATTATGAACATATGGATTAGGGCTTGTCACAGCAGGATAGGAATATCATCTTGATTTATGGTGACAAAAATCATCAATTTCCTGGGGAACCCCACTTTCTATCTGTGTGTAACTTTCCACAAAAGGAATGTATTAAATGTTTAGCTAATATGATCTATTTTTAAAATTACACATGATCTTCACCTAAATAAGATTTTAAAAAATTAAAGAAGACAGACAAAGTTATGATTTTTTGTTCTGAAGACTGGAGAGAGGGAGACAGGGAGGAAAGGGGGAAGTAATGTTAACATAAAATTCACAAAATGCTATCCCCCAGGACAGATTTACTTTGGCATCCAGAATATTGACCAAAATTTATAATGTGGGAGATTTCACATAAAAATCCAAATTTCTGACTTCTCTTGAAAAATGAAAAGTAAAAAATAAAACCCAGAAATCTATCTAGTACCCCCTGGGCCTGCATTCCTGCATGAAAATAGTTGGCTGGAGACTAGTCTTGGCTGCATCCTGCATAGTACATGTACACCTTTTTGCTATTGTGCCTCAGACATCAAGGTCAAAGGCAACTCCATTCAGTATTGCACCTGCCATGGCTTGTGCCTATAGTCAGTCAGCTTTACTCCTATGTGTTAAATGTCACTCACTGACTATGAGCTCAGAACCACTGGCTTTGGCTTGGTCGAGTTCTCTGTACCTCCAAAGCACAGAATATCTTTTTTTTCTACTGGGGAGTGAACCCAGCATTCCGTCTCTGAGCTGCACCCTTAGCCCTTTTTTATTTTTCTTTGTGTGGAAACAGGGTCTCACTAAGTTGCTGAGAGTCTCACTATGTTGCTGAGGCTGGCCTCAAACCTGTGATCCTCCTGTCTCAGCATCCCAAGTACAGGGATTACAGGTGTGCACCACCATGCCTGAATATCTTTAATTTACAGATTCTACCCCACATAGTCCCTGAGCCAATGAGAACTAAGTCTCCAAGGTACTCAACTCAGAGCAGGGCCTGTAATTTATTTCCTCCTGCAAGCTGATTCCCAGAAAACCTGAAATATCCTCACCAGGCAGCACTTTGATTCCAACCCCCACCCTTGTTCCCAGGCCATGAATCCTGGTGCTGAGCCCCTTCCCTGTGATGTTAGAGCCCTCCTGGAAACCCAGTTGGCCAGATACCAACAATGGTACCCTCCCAGTCCTGGCTACTAGCAGCCTCTCACTTGGGACTGAATCCTGCCCTGCTAAGCCCAAGGGATTCTTCTTTGATTCCTTTTTTTTTTTTTTTGGTACTAGGGATTGAACCCAAGGTAAATTTCTGAACTATATCCCCCTGCCATTTTAATTTTTATTTTGAAACAGAGTCTCATTAAGTTACTGTGCACTGGGTCTCAAACCTGTGATCCTCTTGTCTCAGACTCCCAAGTATTGGGATTGCAGGTGTGTGCCACCATGCCCAGCCCCTTCTTCAATTCTTTAGACCAACAATGTCCAATATGATAGCCGCTTAGCAACATGCGGCAATTGAACAGTTGAAATGTCACTAATCCAAACTGAAATATGCTAGAAGTATAAAATACACATGAGATTTCAAAGACCTGGAATGAAATAAAGCACATAAACTATCATATGGTAATTATACAAATTAACTAGATTTTGAAATGACAATATTTTTAGGTTGTGTTAAACAAGCATATCATTAAGCCAGGCACTATGGCAGATACCTGTAATCCCAGTACTTGGAAGGCTAAAACAGAAGGATTGCAGGTTCAAGGCCAGCATGTGGTAATTTAGTGAGACACTGTTTTGAAATTTAAAAAATAAATAAATAAAAAAGGCTGGAGATTTAGCTCAGAGGTAGAATACCTCTGGGTTCAATCCCTAGTACTACAAAACATATTATTAAAATAATTTCAGCCAGGCATAATGGTGCACACCTGTAATCCCAGTACTTGGGAGACTGAGACAGGATGATCAGGAGGCAGCCAGGCATGATGGTACACACCTGCAATCCCAGTACTTGGGAGGCTAGGACAGGATGATCACAGGTTCATAGCCAGCCTCAGCAATTTAACAAAGCCCTCAGCAAGTTAGTGAGACCCTGTTTCAAAATAAGAAATAGGGCTGGGGGTATAACTCAGTGCTAAAATGCCCCTGGGTTCAATTCCCAGTACCACACACAAAAAAATAATAATAATTTCACCTGTTTCCTTTTACTTTTTTTGATGTGGCTACTAGAAAGTTTAAAGTTACACATGTGGCTTGTATTCTAGTTCTATCAGAAAGTGCTACTTTAGACCACAAAGACAAACACTATTATTGTTTGGAGCTTAAATGTCCCTAAAAAGCTCATGTATTGAATGCTTGATCCCCAGTTGATGGCGCTCTTGGGAAATGACCAAAACTTTAGAGGTGGGGCCTAGCTGGAGAAAGTAGGTGGCTGAGGTCAGCCACTGAAGAGCCCCTTCCCTCCTCTCTCTGCTTCCCTGCCACGAGCCATGAGGTGAGCACCCCACAATTGATGGTCTAGAAACAGGAACGCTGAGGAGAAGCACGAGTCTCTTAGAAAAACTTAGGTACCAGCTCTCAAAGGAAAACTAAATAATCCGGCAGGGGGACACAAGTCTGGAGGCCCAAGCACAGGGTGTGGCACAGTTCATTTAAACTAATCTGAATCACAGAAATTTTCAATGATCTGAAAATTGAAGCAAGACCAATGCAACATGTCTTGGGAAACAAAATATTGCTGTCCAAGTTAACTGCTCTGGCCTGCTCCCACCAATCACCAGGCTCATGTTTTCAGTGGTAACTCTTTGCAAACAAATGAATGAGGCAAAGGCCTTGCTACTCCAGGTGTGGTCTCTGGAACAGCAGCAGCAGCATCACTTCGGAGCGCCTTAGGCAAATTCTTGGGCCTTACCCTAAACCCAAGTTTAAAAGACCTTTGTTAAAATTCAAGGAGATTCTGCAAGATTCTGTATTTTTAACAAGAAGATCATGTATACATTAACTTTTGAGAAGTACCTGAAGTTTAACCTTCTTACCATAATTCATTTGCTTAAAAAACTTTTTTGGTAAATACACAATAGCAGCCTCTCCTCTGAGTTAGAGACTCTGGAATTTGCCCCCGTTGGGGATCTTTCTGTTTTTCTTTGGACTGTAGCTAATAATACAGAATGTTTTGCAAGTAAATCAGTGGTTCCAGGTGGTTCTTGGATGGGAGCCCTGTAACGAGGCTATAAAAAGCCAGATTTTCTCTTATAAGTTTCCAACTTAAGTATTCCCTGAGGCAAATAGCTTCAGCATAAGGGAGGCAAACAATTTTATATAAAAGACACAAGTATCCGCATAACACGCTACCCCTATGTACATCAAAATTAGGGGAGAAATTGCCAAAGTCAACTTTCTTTTAAAATGTCACACCCTGACACATGAAAATGGGCCTTTTTCACCAAAACTGAGAAAAACAAATTTAATCCACATACTTTTCATATTACTTAAAATTCTTCTACTGCCAAAAAATCTCCATATTACATTTTTAAACTCCATTATCCTTTAATTGTTTTTATATTCTTCCCAGAGCTTATAATGTTACCACTGCGATTATCAGATGTTTTCCACCCATTTACTCCAACCAAGGAGCAAAAGAAAACACACAAGGAGAATACTGAGTACCTTGAAATAAGTCATTAATTCCTCAGTGGAACTATTTGCAAGAAGACTTTCTGTTTCAAATATAAAGTCTCAAACTTGACAGAAATTCTCCAACATAGCCAAAGACAGTAACAACAAATTAACATAGGAAAATGTATTTAGAATTTATGGTATTCCAGAGCAAACTTCAGTATATACTATATAATTATGTACTGATACATAATATCAATCATTTAGTATTATTATTTATCACTACATAATGTCAACCATTTGAACAAACATGACTTAATAGACTTTGTCTTTGCCCTTAACTTTGTTGTTTATGGACTATCTGAATCCAAGATGCTTATATATTGGTATCTGATTGATTACATGGATTTTTTTTCAGTATTGGAGATTGAACCCAGGAGATCCTACCTTTTGCAACAACATAGATAAACCTGGGGGCCATTATGCTAAGCAAAACAAGCCAGACAGTGAAAGGCAAATAGAGTATGATCTCTTTTATATGTGGAATCTAAAAAAAATGTTGAACTCACAGAAGCAGAGAGTATGCCAGGGGCTAAGAGTGGGGGAATGGGGAGATGTTGGTCAAAGGACACAAACTTCCAGTTATGAGTAAGTTCTGAGGACCTAATGTACAGCATGATGACTAAAGTTGTTAATAATGCATTGTATACTTGGAATTTGTTAAGAGAGCAGATCTTAAGTGTCCTCACCAAATACAAACACAAAATGGTAAGTTTGGAAATGGATGTGTTGATTTGATCATGGTAAGCATTTCACAATTTGTAAGTATATCAACTCATCACATTGTACAAGTTGGATATATACATCTTTTGTCAAATGTTCCTTAATACAGCAGGAAGGAAAAAATCTACCCTCTCCTCCAATGCAGCTGCAACAGAATGGAGAAGAACATTTTCATGGTGATGAGTATCTCCTTCGATTCATGACCTTGAACCTCACCTAGACCTAAACCTTGCCTCCAAGTAGCCACAGTATATTTCTTCAGCTGAGTCACTCTCCCACTCCTCTGGACAGCTATTTCACCCCTTTCCCTCTCTCCTCCAACCTTCAATATCTGTTCACCCACCTCACTCACTTGGTGACCTTTCTTCCTGTTTCACTGAGAAATGGAAAGAACCCAAGAGAGCCCCAACAGATCTCTACCACCTGGAAGGCTGACAGTGACCTGCTGGTTATATCAGCATCATATCTGGCTAGATTGCCACTACTTTTTACCAACCAGGGAGCTCCAACTTACCATCTCCTTCTTATCTTCCTGGAAGTGTACATCCACAAACATTTTTCCAACAACATAAGGGAGGGCGCTTTCGATAAAGTTTACGCATTTGTCCCATTGAGGCAGCAAAGTTGTTGTCCCCTGAATAACCTGTGGGAGATAATTGATCCACTTTGAGCTTCTTTTGGATAAAGCCTACAGCTGAAAACAATTCAAACCTCCTGAAGAAACAGTCTACAAAACATTGCATGTCCCAACCCACATATATGTCAGAGAGTAGAGACAAAGATGACACCGGATGAAGAAAAAGATTTCTGCCTGTCCCTAGTTTTATTTAAAAGTAAATGGAAATGTTTTGACAGTGATTATTCCCAAATGCATTCTGTGAAGCCAATATCACCTTGATACCAAAACTGAATGAAGATGCCTCAAGGAAATTACAGATCAATATCCTTGATGAACATAAATGCAAAAATTCCTAAGAAAAGTAATGTATTTAGCATTTTTTCCAAATTGTTCCACTAAGCAAAGGGTCTACATGATGGCATAGCTGTTCTTCAGCCAGCAGGGATAGAAAAGGATGTTATTCAAGTACTCAGATAGTACTTAGTATCTATTAAGAACTGAAAACCAGGCGTGGTGGTGCATGCTTGTAATCCCAGTAC